>PVIU01007955.1:0-87359 GCA_004026605.1 Ondatra zibethicus | reverse complement strand
TCTCTCTCTCTCTCTCTCTCTCTCTCTCTCTCTCTCTCTCTCTCTCTCTCTCGTTCCCAACAGGTAGGTTACAAGTTTTGAAATTATATCACATGTTTTAGGTGTTTATTTTCTTTATTTTATTCTTTTAAGATTTTGTTTTCATTTGAATTTTAATTATGTGTGTGTGTGATGGGCAGAGAGTTCGCAAGTATGCAGGCACCCAGGGAAGCTAGAAGAGAGCGTTAGTTTCTAGGGAACAGGTATTACAGGAAGTTGTGACCTGGCTGAAGTGGGTGATATAAACCAAACTTGGGAACTCCAGAAGAACAGGAAGCTCTTAACTGTGAATCATGTCTCCACCACCAACCACCAACCTATTACTTTTATATCTAAGCTGTTCCATTTATCAATAAAGACTTCAGAGTCAGATATTGGGGTGAAAACCTGCTAGATCAGAGCAGCCTAGAGGATACCAACTGATCTTTCTTTTTTGGCTGGAGATCCAGCAAGAGAGCATCTCCCTACAACATCCCAAACCAAAAATGCCCATGAATCTCTAAAGTCCCTCTCTACTCCTTCCTGTGTTTCTCTCTATCCATCTTCCCAGGTCCACCATATTCTTTATGACTACTTTTTGTTAGCTAGTCACTGACTCCATGCCCTGATGCAAGATTAGTCTTATTAACCCAGTCTTGGGATTTTACAATGCAATTAAATATCTCACAACACACATCCCAAACTCTCATTCTGATTTTTATTTGCAATTCAATTTCATAAGTCTCTATTCTTCTATATTCAAACTTAAAAGGAGGAGTTTATGTTCTTGTTACACAACATTCATTCATTTTATTTCTTATTTTTCACACAGCATATCTGTCTGCTTACATCAACTAGTTTTTCAGTATTCTTTTCCCTGAGAGTTCACAGAAGACATATATGATTAACGATAGATTGGTAAGAACTTCAGTGATAGTCCAGACATTGGAATTTTGCAACCTCAGGGCCTAATTCCAAATTATAGTTGTCTTTTCAGTAGCCTTTGTCCTCCTCTGTGTGTGAACTTATATTCATATGAATATGCTAGGAAAGTCTTTGGATTGTCATAATAGACCATTAATTAGCCTTCACCCAGAAGAAGCTAAAAATGTCCTTAGATATTATCTTAGACCCAACATAGGTTTCTCTTTTTTGTTGTTACCTTGCCATACAATGTAATGTGTTCACCAATACATCTGAAAATTATCTTGGTTTATGAATTCTTTTGTTCTTTTACAATAAAACACTGTGGAACTGTTAGTATTTGAAACATAAAATGTGAGATAATCTGGGTTTGTGTAGTGGGTATATGGGAACTGAATATATTAAGTCCCATAATAACCTAGATTATTAAAAAATAAACTATATTCTATTAAAACTATCCTATATACCCTTTCAAGATTGAGAGTTGTGTTTTTTCATTGACAATATCTACTTTTAATTTTTATTTAAAATTTTCTTGCAATATATCCAAGTCCTTGCAGATTCTATATATATTTCTACCTACTCAAATTTCTGCTCTCTCTCTTCACTCCGTGTTTATCTGTCTCTCTTTCCTTCTTCCTTTCTGCTTTTTCCATCTTTCAATAAACAGATACACACGAAAAAGAAGAAAATAGTCCCAAAAAATAAGCATCAACACAAAGATTTAAAAAAAATTCAATAAGGCAAAGAATATGACAAAAAAAACTCATCAAAACTATGAAATCTCTTGTGTTGGCTAAGTAATCCTAGGTTTGGGTCTTGTCTTGAAGGCAAATAATGGTAAGAGCCAGAGGTTGTGGATGACTCCAGGAAACAGGGTTTTCTACACTCAAGACTATCACAGAGCCTGTGAAAACCCACACAAGACCTACACAGGTTCAAAGCAGATAAGTCCCAGATACCACCCTAAATCAAGAACTATTAGAAATTGATACCTGCTGAAAACAGGAAATCAGTTTTCTCCAATGGAGTGTCACTAGATGTGTCAATCACACTCAAAGGGTTTAGTAAAGACATCAATCACACTTAGGACTGAGTGCTCCAAAGTCTCTCACACTCTGCATACCATCGTGCTGTAAATCTCTGAAATAATTACCACGAAGAAGCTTATCTGATGAGGGTAGAGCAAGGTTCTGATCTATGGCTATAGAAATATGAAATTATGAGTCATTTTGACAATATTTATTTTGACAATCATAATTCTCTATCATATCAAAACACATTCTCAGGTTTGCTTTGTTTCTTCAAAATTTGTTTTTCTTGCTTTTCAAATGGTTTATTATGTTCGATTATGAATGTATTAATTGAATGCTTTGAAGTAATATAATTCTATTTAGGGAGCAGTCAGGTCGCATTAAACTTATTTTAGGTATGAAAGGTTTCAATAAGATCCTTCTTTGCTAATATAAAATTATAAAATGGTTTTGAATACTCTGAATTTTGAAAAATGACAATAATTTAATTAGAAAAAGTTTAACCCAGAACTATGGAAAATATAAAAATAAGTTTTCATAAAGAGTTTTAATTGGAACCTTACTGGGTAGAAAAAAATTATGAGGGTAGAACTGTTGTGTTTGAAGACATTAAAATGTGTAAGAAGAAAAGGTTAAGCAACTTCTCATTTTGATCCATGTGGCAAAGCATTTAACAGATGTTAGAAGGCTTGCAATTTCCAATTAGACTTTTTTCAGCACATAAAGAGGATAACAAGTTTTGTTTTTAATTAGTTTGAAAGCCATTATTTTGGTTGAGTTGGTTTGCTTTGTATAACTTTACAGGCAAGACATCCTGTGCAGCTTGCTCAAGTGTCTTTTCTACCATTAGCATATCTGTTCCAAATTTAATGATAGAAAGGGGTATTTTTTAACAGACACTTTCTTCACAGGTTTCTCCTATCTCTCTGTATTGCCTCGCCTATTTAAAAACAAGTCTTATCTCACCCCATCCACCAGGAAACAAATCCTACTTGGCTCTGGGCCATTGTCTATTATTTCTTATATCTGGTGCATTAAAAGTTATTGGTTTCATTTCCATAAATACTTTTGTTCTGCCTAATCCTGTCCAATTCCTACCTCTCATTTGCTTCAGGGAAGTAGCTCTCCTGCAGAAGAGAAACATTTGTTTCCAATGGTTGCTTGTGAATGCCTTTGTTTGAATGGCCTGCAAGGATCTTACAAGGTACAGAGTTACTTTAAAAAAAGATTGTTGTGTTATCCATCTTAATGACCTGTTTTCAACATGCCTTTCTCAAACCATGAAGGAACTGGAACTACTCTATTTTCAGATATGTATTTTTTTACTTGCTTTCTTTATTCGTTTTGCCACAATAGACTGGGTATTTGTTACTTTTTAAAGTTTAGAATGATTTGGTTCTCTGTAAACAAGATTCAGAAAACTACAATTGATTTAACTGAGTTAAAAACAAGGAGATTGTGTGTGTGCTTTCTTGAAAGGAAAAATAGGCTCATCTTACTACTGACCAAAGTCTTCTTGCCATTTTAGCTTTAACCTACTGATTAATACTACAATTTCTGAGTTCTCATGTGTGATTTAATTATTTATTCTTACCATTAAAACAAATTGTTCAGAATATCATACTAAATGTCATATATATATTAAATATTATTTTAATTAATATTGAAAAAGCAAATTATGATACATATCTATTTTCAATACATATGTATTGAAAAATTAAGACAATAGTCTTAGGGGTCTTAGATTCACTTAGATAGTCTTAGATTGACTTAATGAAGATAGCAAGCTTTTTCCCAAGGCACCATAAACTTGAGAGCTTAAATTTGGCAAAAACCTCACTCTAGCATGATGTAAGATTTCTCTCTGTATGCTGTGATTACCATTAATGAATAAATAAACTGCTTTGGATCTATAGCTTGGTGGGGAAAACTAAGCTGAATGCTGGGGGAAAGGAGGCAGAGTCAAAGAGAAACCACAGATTAATAGAAATGGGTTAAATTAATATGCAAGAGTCAGCCAATAAGAAGCTAGAGCTAATGGGCCAAGCAGTGATTTAATTAATATGGTTTCTGTGTAATTATTTTGGTTCTGGGCAGCTGGGACAAAGAAGCAGCCTCCCTCTTATACTAGTATGTTTTTATGGTAAAAATATGGAAAAATAATTTTGTGTCTTAATTTAGTTAGCTCACCTAGAAGATCAATCCTATTGTCAATTTAATTCAGGATGAACTGTGTCTGAGAAATATCATTGCCAAGTTGAGAGTTGTTCATTGCTTTCCTGGAGAGCATGTGTGCAGTGGATTGTGCTTGTTGGATTGTATAAGGAGGTGGAATTCATTTTTTTCTTTACATTTATGGAGTTGTGAGGCATATCACATTCCAGACTAAGGGATGTTTCAAGTGAAAACTTTAAGGTTTTCTAAGAGAAGTTTTGCCACGAAGTGTATTTTTCCACAAGGCTCAAAATCATTACCCTTGAGGTGAATCTGTATCTAAGCCTTGAACTTCCAAAATAAATAAGGATTGGAAAGAAATGTTTGCGTACTTTACCATTTTGGGGCTGGCTGACCCAGAACCAGTATATACTGTGTATAAAAACAAGTTGGATTCCTTTCTTTTCGATTTATGACACTCACAGATAAAATCTGAAACTGTCCTTACATAACCCAATCAGCCAATTATTTTCCTCACACATTCTTAGATAATCAGAAATGTAACCTTTATAATGTGCCAAATGGAATCATCTCTCTTTAATGATTCAGTGTGTTTTATACTTCACATTATACTTAATCTTTTTACCCACATCCTGTCCAATAGTTTACCTTTCTTTATCTCACATAGTCAATATATTTACATATTTACAATATGTTGTAAGACAGAATGGGGTGTGAATTCAGGGAATCTCAAAAGATCCCATTGGATCACTTGCCCCAAACTAACTGAGAAAAAGTAACAATGAAAAGAAAGTAATTGATTCATCACAGCTATTCTGAGAAGTAGGCAGGGTGCGTAGGGAAGAGCTTGCTTTCTGCGCCCTGTCTTCAGTCTGACATTAAGAAGAGGTCCAGGTTTAAATGCTTAGAAAAGAATTTGGGTCAAAGTATCATTAGTTAATCAGTCTTGCTCAATGGTGGCTTTGATTATTATGCCAGGTCTGATTCTGTGAACTGTGAGTCCCTGCTGCTTCTCACCTTCACCAGAGGGGTCAATTTTGTTCTCATCATGAAATAATTGCTCCTGTATAGGGGGACAACCTCATTTCACACCACAGGTTATGTGGTCCTACTGGGAGCCATTCCCGTCATGGGGTAATCTGCCTACAAGGCTGCCTCTTCCTGGAATTCTGAGTATATCTTAGTTCATCTTGTCATGTGGACTATACATTAAAATGAGAAAGGTTACCAGGTTCAGTGAGTACTGTCTAAACCAGTAACACGTTTACACAGAATTAATCAGGAATTTGACAAAAAGCAAAAGAAAACTTTGAAGCAGCAAGGAAGAAAGAGAACACCATGATGACAAGTACGGCAGATTTCACTCTGATTTCAGTTACCCTAATGACACCTGCAATCTTGGGGTAGCACCAGTGCTTTTTACTGAGAGTCTGTAAATTCCTTTTGTGTTTTTCATCTTATTTTATTGAATTTTATAGCATCTTGCAGTTTTTTCCCTTTATAATTATTTTAGTTGACTATTATATGGCTATGAATAGAACCAATCATACAATATACAACCCAACCTAAAGTTCCCTATCACTACTCCTTCCTGATTACTATGGGTTGTATATATAACCAAGGGCCACTCAGATAAGGGCAAATAAGGGCTACCTGCTCAGACTTGGTGAGAATTAAACTACTACCATCTGTACTGACAGAACCCAAAGAAGTTAGAGTAACAAGATCAATAAAAGGGATCTGTGTGTCTTGACTAGTAGCTATTATGATGGGAAAGATAGTGGAAAGCTAATTAGAAGAGCCTTATCATATTTGATACTTTTACAAAATAGGTATCATTTCAGTTCATTCTAATTTGAGTGCACCATCAGCATCCTATCAACTTCCTATGATTCCTGATAATGTGTGACATATTAACAAGTGTGCATATATACTGTTGTTAGCAAATATCATTTAAATTTACTGACACTTTTTTCCCTCTCAGGGTCTCTCTTCTGAAGTCATTGTTGTCAGTTCTACTTGAAGAAGTTTGGTATATTCGTGTTGAAAGAGCCCTACACTCATGGCCCAGGCTTAGCTACAGTAACGCCATTCTGCAAGGCTGTAAAAACAAACTCATGCAGGATCAGAACAAAGCCAGAACACAAAGTATACAACAGGATGTCTGTGGTTAGACACCAGGCCAACTGCCCCAAGTTCCAGGAAGATAAGAAGGAACGGAAAGCCCCTCCAATGGCCCTCCTCCTAGAATAGCTGACTTGTGGTTTTTCAGTTTCAGACAGAAAACCAAGAGACTGCCCCTCACCCTGACCCATTTGAACGAGCCAATCCAACCCCTGTAACCATGCGTCTGCTTCTGTATGCCCGCTTCTGCCACCCCTTACCCTATAAAAAGCCACTCTGAGCAGAGCTCGGGGCGCTCAGCTCTTGAACAGGCTGCAGCGTCCGTGAGCCCTCACGAAATAAAGAACCTCTTGCTGATTGCATCCAGTGGCCTTGGCTTGCTCTGTGGGAGTCTGGGGTCTCCGGTGGAAGTCCACCCAATTTGGGGGTCTTTCAGTGTAAAATATAGAATTAATAAATGACATTTTTCAAATGAATACTGCCCCCCCAAACGAGTTAAATTAGAATATCTCATTTACTATTTCCCCTTTTCTGGTCATGTGCAAGACTTTTTATTGCTGAATCATGTGTATAATTCATTTGAACTTATAATTTTTGAAATAATGATGCTTTTTTCTTATAATTTGCCTGTAATTTACTGATGCTTATATTTTTAGAAATGGATATTTCTAACTATATGAAATCTTTTCCCAAATAGTTCAAGCAATAGTTAATAGGCAATAATTACAATAATTCCTTGCAGTGATTCTATTCCATTTCTGTGATTCTTGGAGCCAGAGGTTATTGCGCTGAGGCATTTCTCCACAGTTTCCTGTCAGTCATCCCAAGGCCACTATTGAGAACTGAGAGTCTTGCTGCTGCCATGGCAATGAAAGGGCAGCTGCCATGCTGTCTGTCCTCAGAAGCGCCCCAGGAGCAGCGCCCTCGCCCTGGTAAGGTTCTATTTAACAAATTACTCTTGAGGTGAACTCAGTCTCATCATGAGATCCTCAGTTTTGAAAAATAAATTCAGAATACGTTTGTGAATTTATTATTGCTTGTTTGTTGCAAGCAGGTAGTTATTTAGCTTACTCACCTGCCCCAGCCCGGCAACAGTAGTTCTTCTGAGTGAGGGACGTCGAGATTAACACACAACACAACTTCAGGTTCTGTAGACAAGCCTTTATTCCGCTTTCTCACACAGTATATATAGCCCTCAGCAGGGGAGGCAGCGCCAGGAAAAGCAGGAAGCTCTCACTGCAACTCACATGGCTTAGGGGTAAACTTCCTTAGAAAACAACAGATTGTTCCTGTTTTTGTGTCTGTTTTCAACCAACCACAAGAGTGCAAAACAGATCAAGTGGGGCTGCAAAGGCCTGTCCTCAAGGGACCCAACACTCACCAATTTGCAAAAGTTCATAATATTTTACTTTGTATTTGGGCAAAATAATTCAAAGCTTTGTTTTGTTTATTTTGAGACAAGATCTGTCTAAACTACCCTCCAGCCGTGGAGGCTAGAGGCATGTTCCACTGCCCACTATATCCAGCTAAGCATTATTGACAATATATACTCCCAATACTGTTTTTTGTTGAATAAAAATAAAAACCTGTGCAAGTGAACCTGGGGAAAAACATGTTGGAATAATTGTTTTTCCTTTCCCTATAAACTGGGAAAGAGGTGTCATTTCTACATAGAAGTATCAAGGAGGAAAGGACTCTATACCTAAAGGTAAAGGCACAGACTTTTGGCCTTACACAAGACTATCTAAGAACATGTCAACTATCTAATGTGACCCAGATGAACTGAAAAGTCTTAATGTTGTAGGAGATGAATCCAGGACATCAGTATTCATGAAATAGTACAGTGCTTGTGTGAGGAAATCCCAGCCTCAAATATGAGGAGCACTAGAAAGGTACCATGATCAAAACAATTTAGATTCTACCTTGAAGTGAAGTATAGAAGACTGCATTCCAATAAGATGTTGACTGCTTGGGACTTAGGGTGAGTTCAATTAGAGTAATCTCTCTAGATCCCAAAAATTTAATTAGAATAATTATACATAACACATTGGCTCTAAGTAGTTATGCATTAAATCTAGAAAATTATTATATTTGTAATTAATTCAGTATAGAGATATCCACAAGACTTTTAAGTCTGGCAGGAGATAACAAAAATGCCAAAGGAAAAAGTGGTTATAATAAAGGCATCTGTTCCAAGATGTCCTGTTTTGAAACACCTTTGTGTTAACAAACTCCTAGATTTTCCTTTGACTTTGAACTGTTTGCCATTATATTTTAAAATCCACCCTGCTGTTGACTACTCTTTTCAATGAAAGGAAAAAACTACAGACAGTATCATGTTCCATAAAGAAGAGATATTCAATTATAATTAGCGGTGTCAATTAACTTTCATTATCTTATAAAAATAAGATCATCAGGGTGCTTTTCTCAATAAAAAAAAAATGCAACCTGAAGCTTGGGAGAATGGTAGATAACTTATGTCAGTCTAAACTCCATAAGGACAGATCAAGATCTCGGTGTTCAGAAAGAGAATTAAAAAGCAGAAATGAAATATCTTGATGTCTATTGAAAAGAGATGTGTGTTCTGTTAGTGAGGCTTAATCCTTGGTGTCAACTTGACTATATTTAGTACAGCTTGTAAGGCAGATTTTTGAGAATATCTGTGAGGATGATTCAGAGAGGTTTAACTGAAGGGGGAAGGACTATCTAATAGGGTGGGCTCCCCAAATTTATTCAAAGAAATGACAGAAAGGAAAAAACAAACCTAACCCCAACAGTCGTCTCTGCCAACTTCCTGACTGTGGGTGAAATGTGGCCAATTGCTTCATGCTCCTGCCTCCATGGCTGGACCAGCTGGCACCGCCACACATCATGACCAGGATGGACTCTAGACCAGGCTATGTTCAAAATAAATCCTTTCCTTACGTTCCTTTGTTACATAATTTGTCATAGCAACTAGAAAAGTAGCTAATACAGTTTCTGTTAGTAAAGAAGCATGTGAAAAAAAGAGAGGAAAAAACAGAAAAAAAAATGTGAAATCATTTTGGTTTATATTGGTTTGACTTTAAACCCAAAATGTTGAATTGACTTATTTACTTAAAACATTTTAAATTTTTATAGTTTTTTTATTTATATGAATGCAATTTGGTTACCCATAATTCAAAAAAATTGTGTCTATGTTTTTGTGCTTCAATAATCCTTAAGAATTCCTCATGTTATAAATCTATTATCAGTGAATAAATTTGATATAGATTACTCTATTTGTTCATCATGTAATGATTTACAAGATATGTTTTAAACAATGCCATTAAATATATTTTACTACATTAAGTAATAGTTAAGTGTTTTTGAAACCAGTGAAAGAGATATAAACTTAAATTTGAATTTACTCTAAAGAGAAGGTTTTACTTTTAATATTACAAAAAAAAACCTTTGTTTATTGCTGGGTCTTGAGGTAGACTGATTCCTAATTTTCTGAGAAATCACCATACTGATTTCCAAAATGGCTGTACTAGTTTGCACGCCCACCAGCAATGGAGGAGTTTTTCCTTTATTCCACATCCTCTCCAGTATAAGCTGTCATCAGTGGTTTTGATCTTAGCCAATCTGATTGGTGTTACATGGTATCTCAGAGTTGTTTTGATTTGCATTTCTCTGATGGCTAAAGATGCTGAGCATTTCCTTAAGTGTTTTTGGCCATTTGAGATTCTTCTGTTGAGAATTCTCTGTTTACATCTGTACTCCATTTTTAATTGGATAATTTGGTAGTTTGATGTCTAGTTTCTTGAGTTCTTTGTACATTTTGGAAATAAGCCTTCTATTAGATGGATGGTTGGTGAATTTCTTTTCCTATTTTATAGGCAGTTATTTTATCTTTTTGACCATTTACTTTGCTTTACAGAGCTTCTCGGTTTCAAGAGGTCAATATACCTGAAGGAGGCACAATCACACCACAAGGACATTTGATCATCTGTGTTCCTAGCAGCATTATTCATAATAGCCAAAACCTGGAAACCATCTAGATGCCCCTCATCTGAAGAATGGATAAAGAAAATGTGGTACATTTATACAACGGAGTGTTACTTAGCAGTAAAAAACAATGACATCTTGAAATTTGTAGGCAAATGGATGGAACTAGAAATAAAAAAACATCCTGAGTAAGGTAAGCCAGACCCAGAAAGACAAATATACTATGCACTCACTCATAAGTGGACATCAGACATAAAGCAAAGGATAACAAGCTTTGTCCACAACCCAGAGAAGCTGGAACCATCATCCAGAAATCGATGGAAGCAGATGGGGAGATCCACAACTAACTACTGGACCAAGATCCCAAAGTACAATCAAAGAGAGGGAGAAGTGAAAATGGGTCAGGACCATGATGGGGAGACCTACAGAATCAGTTGACCTCAGCTTCAGAGCTCACTGACCTCAGACTGATAACTGTGAACCTACAAAGGACTGAACTAGTCTCCCTGAATGACAATGGTGTGTAGCTTGGGCAGTATGTGGAACCATTAGCAGAGGGACCAAGATATAACCCTAATGCATGAACTGACTTTGTAAAGCCCATTCTTTACGAATATATGCCTTGTTCAGCCTAGGCATGACAGGATAGTCTTGGTCCTGACTCAATGAAGTCACGGAACAAACTCAGTTAACTTCCCAGATGAGGCCTTACCTTCTCTGAGGAGTGGATGGGAAGTGGGGATGAGGTGGGAGGAGCAGGAGGAGAGAAGGGAGGGCGAACTATTATTGGTATATAATAAATACATACATATATAAATTATACCATGGTTACTAAAACTAAGCCACAGATTTTCTGTCTGCTCATAGTTTTAAACTCAATATATATTTGGCTCTGTTTGTACACAAAGACACATACACACAAACATGCACAATGCAGTTTATTATTTTTGCTCATTTGATAAATTCAAGTAAAAGCTTCTGAATAAAAATGAGAATATTCTATGTTAACAAAAATGTTGTTAATATTTTATTTTGCAAACCCAATTTAATGTTGAGTCAGGTCTTTATTTAACCTGAGAGGGATCACATTGACATATGATCATATCTATCTCCCACTTCCTCCTTCCAACTTGTTAAACTTCGCTATTTGTATTTTTTAGGCATCTTAATGAATTTGGAAACTGTACTCATATAAGCATAAAATAGTGATTTCAAAAAATTATTTTCTCAGTGTTATATTTTCACATTTTGTTTGTTTGTTTGTTTGGAGAAATGTTCTCTCTTTGCTGTCCAGGCTGACCTTGATCTTCATTACCCCTTTGGTGCAACTTCCAGTTCCAGAATATCTTTTCAATGGCAGTTAATCTGGAGTGTCTCAGGTATAAGCATGATGCGCTATCAGTTTGCTGGCGGTGTTTAACTCAGATTAAGATCCAAGCATTATAAAATACCATTACTCACATTCTAAGAAAATGAAAATACTCCAATTTCACTCATAATTTTATTTAAAAAAAGAATGTAAATTTTTTTAATCTTTAAAATGTAGAAAGAAGATGAAAGAGTGCATATTTCTTGGTCTTTAATTTTTTTTACAACTTTCAAACACTTTAGCTTGAGACTTTTTGATTTGAGGAAGAAATTCAAAACATTGTGAGGGAGTAATCACTCCTGAAATGTAGTTTGAAACACTAAAATGAAGAAAATATATTTTGAAAACTATCTTTAAGCAGCTAATAATTTTTTCCTTAGAAATTGTACTGAATTATATGTACACATCATGATAAACAGCACCTTCCATACCATTTCATCTTTCCCAGTGACACCATTTTTTTCACTTGTTTTGGTACAGGAACATAGTGGTATTGATATGCTTTAATCACATCAGACTCATATCTGAACTTCACTATCAGGGAGGGCATGTTTTTCACATTCAAAATTTTTCATAACTATTCATTTTCTCTCAATATATATGAGACTGAATCTTTTTAAAATGTTAATTGTAATAGAAGCGTGCCACATTCCCCATTCCCTTTCCTCCCTCTATTCCTTTCCAAGTATACTCTAGCCAACTCCTTCACATCCACTCCCAACTCTCAAGTTGATAGCTTCTTTTTTAACACCAGATTACTCTTAATTCTCAGTAGACCCTCAGCATATTTTTTGTAGAGATTTCAAATCTTCCTAATCTTTTAATCTTTCTTTGTTATAATGTGCTATATTCTTTCAGATTAGCTGTCCCAAAGCAATTTCTCTCTCTCTCTCTCTCTCTCTCTCTCTCTCTCTCTCTCTCTCTCTCTCTCTTTGGTTTTTTGACACAGGGTTTCTCTGTAGTTTTAGAGCCTGTCGTGGAACTCACTCTGTAGACCAGGCTGGCCTCGAACTCACAGAGATCTGCCTGCCTCTGCCTCCCGAGTGCTGGGATTAAAGGCGTGTGCCACCACCGCACGGCCCAAAGCAATTTCTTATAGAAATGTATGGGTAAAGAAAACAAAATTCTTTGTGAATAAATATAAAGATTTATTTATTTTATTTATGTACATGATTATTTTGCCTAGATGTACATCTGTGCACCAACTGAATATATGTGCTCTCAGAGTATAGAAGAGAGCATTGGAGCCTCTGTAACTGGAGTTACAGACAGTTCTGATCTGCTATGTCCATTGTTGGAAATTGAAACCCACTGCTCTTCCAGAACAGGAAATGGTCTTATGTCTTCAACATTTCTACAAGCCCATCCTGTATTTTTGAGTGAAATAAACGTGTAAACTTATCATTCCTGGTGAGGGAAATCATCTTCATCAGAGAAGATTTCCCACTTTGTTTTCAGTTACCAAGTAGTCAGCTCTGAAATCATGTACATGTCTCTATAAAAGCAGTGACAATTTATAGAATGAACAAATTACATTTGCACAGTTGCAGTCAAAAGTTTCTTTCCTGCCCATTCCCACAGCCACTCAGTCCCAAATAAACACATAGAGGTTACATTAATTATAATTTGTTTGGCCTTTTGCTCAGGTTTATTACTAGCTTCCTCTTACAACTTTAATTACCCCATAATTTTTATCTATGTTTAGCCCTATGGCTTGATATCTTTTCTCAGAAGGCATTCTCATCTTGTTTCTTCTGCATTTGGCTTGCAACTGCCTCTCTGCCTTTGCTCTTCTCAGAATTTTCTTAGTCTGGTCGCCCAGCAAATAGTTCCTTCCTGGCTACTGGCCAATCAGTATTTTATTAGACCAGTAAGAGTGACAAATCTTACATTATACAATAGCATTATCTCACAGTGCATAGTTATTGTGTGTGTGTGTAAGAAAACTTGAATAAAAATAAACAATAACCTATGAATTTGAGAGAGAAAGAAAAGAGGGCATGAATAGGAGGAGGATTTGTATGGAGTAAAGAAGAAGGGGAAAGTGACATAATCATTATTTCAAAAATTTAAATTGTAATTACTTAGCTCCTATGTCCCTGATACACACTTTGGTTTAGTGACTACAAAGACTAGTGACTTTATCATCATCTTGGAGTGACTTTTAAGGATATTAAAAAATATGAACTTTTTTTGTCAAATTTCTTTTTTTCTTCTAGCCATGTATTTGACCAGGCCAAATGCATTGCAGTTATTTCCTTATTGTTATTTAATGATTGTATGGGTATATAAATATGCTCTGGGATGTGTTTGTATGTGTGTGTGCATAAAAAGCTAAGAAAAACACATGAAATATTAATTTCTGTCTTTGAACTATGGGAGTTCTAGGGGACAAATTCAGGTTGTCATGCTTGATGACAAACCCTTACCCAGTGTGTCATTTAGTAGGCTCTTGAACAATGTTTAACTGCCTCAGTCCTTCTTATAGGATAAAACCAGAATAAATTCTTTATGTTTTGGATTTGATCTGATTGTTAAAACACTTAAACTTAGAAATATAATTAGACTATAACCAGACAAATAAGAATTTCTAATATATTTAATTATAATGAACTAATGTTATGTGTTCACAATGCTTTATTTTCTCTTAATATTTCCAAATAAATTATAAACTACTCATGAATTCTTTGTTCTCTAGTCTTTCTGTTCTCAACATGCAGATGCACCCTCCCTTTGTCAACTTCAGAAACTTATTTTTCTCCTAATTACATCTCATCTATTCTTACTCATATTGCATTTTACCAACTTTGAGTTCTACTTTTCCTATATTCGTTATTCTTTCAGTGCTACAAATTACCATTGTCTTTTATGTACTTTGATAACCTGTCTACCCATTTACACTTTATGTTAAAACCTCTACTTACCCCAGTAGACAGAATCTACACTTAAATACATTACTCACCAATTATAGATAAGATAGAAGAAGAAGAATACAGTCTTTCTCTCAATGAATGCTATTACAAACTTAGGGGAAATGTAATAGGCAGATACTTGAAGATTCTATAATAGAAACAACAGCAATCTAATCCTTTGAAGGAGATGATGTCACAAATGATTCCAGAATGCTGAAGCATCTTCTGCTCTGGACATAAGTGATCTGTATCTCAGATGTAGGCATCAGTGTGGCAGCAGAAGGAAATATCTCCTCCCTTTACTAGTGATGACATCAATGACCTTTAGAAGAATGAGATGAAAAGGGCATCACTGCCCAGGAGGTGTAGCTTGACTTCCAGCAACGGGGGCAGGAAGATAATTCAATAACTGCCAGAGCGGTTAAAATAATCCTTGAGAATTTTAGACAAAACAAACAAACAAACAAAAAGAAAACAACAACAACAACAACAAAAAAAAAACAAAAAGGGAAATCCTTCAAGAAATAAGAAAATACTTGAAGGAAGTAGAGCTTGTTCAGTGATTGTGAATTTGCATAGAAACTTCTGGGCTTCTCTCCAGAATCAAGCACTAATTGTATACTAAAGATATTATAAATCAGGTTTAAAACTGATATCATTACCTAGGTCCTTTGCTGGATGTTGTGTATTTGTACACACGGCTACTACTTCCATGATTATAAGTACTTGAAACATGATAAATCTGTAAATTTCCACCATCATGTAAAAATATTATTGTTTGGCAACTTCAGTAAACCTAGGTTCCAGAAATACATGACACAGATTTGAAAAACAACTACAATATTCCCTAAAACAAGGATTTGATGCCTGGATTCCTCTTAGTTAACAAAACCTTTGGATGTTATATCAAATAGACAGTAATTACATATAATTCACAGAATCCCTCTCATCCTTCAAATATCCTAAATATTTTAAAACATGTATTATTGAGGGAATAAATGGCATAATTTTTGCAAATTTATGTTAATTAACATGAATGTTTACTGTTTCTCTAATATTCTCAAATAAAATAAATTTAAGCATTATAAAAACCTTTTTTACATATGTTCAGTAGTCATTTGGAAATTGAAAAGGGAATGAACATGAAGAGAATAGGAATTATCTAGGTAGACAAGGTCAATGCTTGAGAACAAAAACAGGATTCTAGAGAAATGGCTGTTTTTACGTTTCATTGGAGTCCCAGAAAGATTCCAATGTTAAGTGGGTAAAGTGAAGATATAGTGACTGAAAACTGTCAGATTACTGACACATCTAGGAAACTCAGGGAACTTCTGGACCTAATGGGAACCCAGATCTGAACACTCTTAATCAAATAGTAGAACAATCAGGGAAAGGGAGTCACAAGGGGGATCAGTGACCTTGTAGAGTAATGAGGTTCTAATGACTGCTAATTCCTCATCAGAAACCAAAAGAACAGAGCAAAAAAATAGATAACATTAATGAGTCTAGGAGAGGACATATCAAATTGGAAACATATAAATGAGAAATATTCTTAAACAATATACATGAAATCAAGACTTCTCAAATGAAAACAAAGTAAACACCTGGCGAGTGGGAATCCTCTAAAAAAAATTCTGAATATTGTCTTTAGACAAATGGAAATGGCTCCTGAAGGAAACCAGGATCACTGGTAATAAATAACATGGATAGAAATGTAAAACTGCTTGTATTTGTAACAAGTTAGTCTCCTTTTGATTCTTTAGGGGAGTTTAATGTTTGAAAGTCAGAATTGCACCATTGTTTGATGAGAGGGAGTTCGCTCCTTTGTTTACTTGTTATTTGACTGTTGTTTGTTTTAAAAGTGTTTTGCTATAACTTGCTGGCATTGAACTCACTAGGCATGGATACATGCCTATCTTCCTGCCTCGGTTTATCAAGTGCTAGATTACAAGCAGGAGCAGCTTGATGAAATTTGAAGCACAAGCAGGCATTATACAAAAGGCAAGTATAACCTTTAAGAGGGAGAAGAATGTACTTATGTAGTAACATGATTTCTATATTCTGCTTGAAGTAGTTTATTGATATTTAAGTAAACTTTAGAAAAGACATGTATTTGATTTTAATCATTACAACAAACATTACAAATAAAACCGTATAAATGCCAATAAAAAATAAAGTTGATTAAGTAAAACAGAAGATCTTTATTTGACCTCAATAAAGAAAGTAGTAATAAAAAAAAACAAAGCACTTAAAAATACCCGTAACTGAATCAAAACACCTAGAAGGATAAAAAGAGAAATCAATAACAAAATAGACATAATCTTAAAATTTTAATTATATGTAGTAATATATTACATGTAACTAACTAGTAATTACTAGTAATATATTATACATATGCAGTACACATAAAGCACATCAAAAAATGGATCATCAGGAAAGATAAGAATTCTAACTAAATGTTGCTTGCTAAGGACTCACTTTTAATATAAGGATGTTTGCAGGTTATAAGTGAGTGCATACGAATAATTGCATATATCATGCAAGTGCTATTCAGAAGAATGAAGGAATAGCTGTATCAATGTCAGACAAATTCAACTTTGGAACATAGCGTGGACATAAATCAGAGCAAATTACTTCCTTCCTGCAACCATTAAGTAGTTTCTAATTACTCATAGAATAACATGATGTTTCATTTTGGCCTAATAAAATCTAAGAACTATAGCTCTGTCCCATCCTGGCTTCCTTCATACACTTACAAAGAACTTCCCTTAACTCCCAAAACTATCAAATGTCTTACGTGTTATTTGATTATCCCCACTATGTCAAGTTTCAAAAGAAGAGTCCTCAGTTCTCTTCTTCACCCTGTTGTCCTTGATATCTACAATGATTTTGAACTATAATTTATAATCTGTTAATAACCTCTGCATAAGACACAAAATTTCTCTGCATTCTCCTATAAATTGAATTTTGTCATAATATGATAATTTCAAAGTACCCAATTTACTCTAAAGAATAATTGTTATGGAAGTTTTAGATTTGGAGCTCATGAAGACTTCTGTTTCCCTGGCACCTTCTTTAATCAGGTACTTCTTTTCTTGCCTTCAAAATAACCTATGTGAACCTGGAAAGATGGCACAGTAGATAAGGCCTATTGCTGCTCTTTCAGAGGACCCAAGGTTATAGTCCTTCAACTCATATGACATCTTCAACTACCTGTCATCTATATAAAAAAAAAGTCTGAACCTACAACTATTATTTGCACATCGTGAATATATGTACATACGGGCAAAGTATATATACACATCTAACAAAAATTTTAAAGAATGTATATGAGCTAAGAGAGTGTATTACTTGTATCTTAATTTTCCCCTCTCTGGGAAGTTCTTCACATTATCTGAGTCTGAATTTCACACCGGTTAATCAGGAAAAGTGAAGTAAGCTTTATTTTTCCTTAATATCATAAGCACAACAAATTTTGTTAATTGGTAAATTCCATGAAAATGTTCCATAACTGATCCAGTGCGATGACAGAGAGAGAGAGAGACAGAGAGAGAGAGACAGAGGAGACAGAGAGAGAGAGAAAACAAAGCATCACATAAGTAAAAACAAAGGAAAAAATAAGTGACTTTTTCTTAGCATTTGGACAAGTATAGATTCTGGCATGGACATGAGTTTAAAGTTCAACATTAACTTTATCTAGTTGAAGTCAGTTCTGCAAATAAACAAAAATATTGTTTAAGACCAAAAACCATTAACAATTAAAGATAATGATTATCATAGGGCTGTTCAGCAAAGAAAGAGCATGCAGATCAAATTGGCACCCAGCGCAGGTAGCATATGAATATGTCAGATGGCACGCCATCCAGCATTCAGTAAATATTTGCAAAAAGGAAGAGAAGTGAACTACAGACATTTAGAAGGCCATTACACCATGCAGACAGCACTGATACATTTTTTTTTACCTTTCTTTATAAAGATATTCTTTCTCTCAGCTCTCATAAGTAAATATGAGACCAAGGCCAGACCAATGATAATTAGCTATTTCAAATGTGCACTGCATTCTCTAGGGACAACTGCATGCTCCACATTAATCTTGTCAAGAATTTACCAAAGAAATGTTTAATTTTGTGCTTGAAAGGGAAAACTATATAATCTGTTTTGATTTTGTTGTTGTTGTCATTTATACACAAATGTTGAAACTTTGACTTTTCCTTTACAAGCTGATCCTCAGAGAACAAGCATGGAGCTAACAAACAAACTAAAGGTCCAGTGTTGAGTGACCCCTTTCCACAACACATTCTTTTTCATCTTGTAAAATAACCATAACACATGTAACTGAGGAGCCCATGTTCTCTTACACTGGGAGATGGAATTATTCATTCAGTGATACATGACCTTTTTTTTAAACTCTGGTACTTTGGGGGGTGGGATAAATATAATAGCTTGAGGTATTGAAATAATTCTGTGATAGAAGCTCTATTTCTCATTTGAAGTTGTACTTCCTAGCAAATTTTAATTGTACAAACTGATAAGATTCACTGTAATAAGTCCATTAATGTATATGTCTTGTAATGCCTAAATCCATAAATCCTCTGCTTGTCTCCTTCCCCTGTTTGCCACCGTCCCTAGGCCTTTCCTCCAGAACCTGGTGTCTGATTATCTCAGACTGTCCTTTTGTTGCTTCATTTTTTTTCCATGCATACAAGAAAATGATACTGGATATACATGTTTCCTTTGCTCCTGCTTTAGTTTGCTAAACCGTTCCATCTCTTTTCGTATGACAGGAGCTCAATAATTTCAATAGCCTAATAAGACTCCATTTTATATATGCCATATTTTAAAATCCATTTTGTTGTGTTATACTTTTATGGTTATTTTAAAAATGTCAACTTGCCACAAATTATAATCCCCTTAGTAGGAGCCTCACCTGAGGAACTGTGATGGTTATCTGCCTTTTTTCTTTCTTTTTTTATTAAAAAGAAACTCTTTTCTCATACATATTCCAATTGTCCCCCCCCACACACACTCCTCACAGCTGCTCCACATCCTTCCTTACAGATCCTCTCCCTTCCGGTCCCTAATTAGCAAAGAAGAGGCTTCCAAGAAATAACCATCAAACATGACAAAATAAATAGAAAAAAATATCATATGGAAGTTGCACATGGCAACCAAATAGGAGGAAAACTATCCCAAGATTAGGCACAAAAGTCAGAGACCTGCTCTTTTCTCAAAGTCAGAAGTCCTATTAAAAATGCTCAGCTATAATGCATAGATAGAGAATCTAGGGCAGAACCATGGAGACCTTGTGTTTGCTGGTTTAGTCTTTGTGAGCTCATATACACTTACTTAGTTGATTCAAAGGCCTTGTTCTCCTGCTGATCTCTGACTGTTACACTCTTTCTACCTCCTCTTCCATGGGATTCCCTGTACTCTAAGTGGAAGGATTTGATGGAGACATTTCATTTAGACTCTCTGTCAACAAAACATCTGGCTGTGGATCTCTGCATCTGTTCCCATCTACTGCCAGAGAAAGATTCTCCGATGATAACTGAATAAGTCACTGATCAGAAGAATACCAATAGGAGTCATTTTACCGATACTGTTTTAAAATTTAGTCATTTTTAGACTGGTAATGTTTGGTTCTACCCTAGATCTCCAGGCTGTCTAATCTCTGGTTCTTGGTTATCTTTCTAGTGGCAGATATGGGTTCCTGGTCATCAAGTGTGCCTTAAGTCAAATATTAGTTGACCATTCCCACACATTCTGTGCCACCATTGCCCTACCTTATTTTGTAGGCAAGACAAAGAGAAGATCAAAGGTTTTGTATCTCTTTGCTGTTTATGTTTCTCTTTTGATAGCCTGAAAAGTACATTCCCACTCAGAAGAGAAGAGAATATAGGGCTCCATATAAGCACCGACTTGATTTCTCCATATTCATTGAGTTATATGGGTGTCTTCCTTGGCAAGGGGGCCTTGCTTTCTGTTTATGGAGAGCAACCCATTGTTTTGGCTACAGTCTGGGGTGTTTGAGGATTTCCATGGGAATCTCCTTGGTCAACAATTCAAGTGAATGCAACCCAATCTTGCTCTTGGAAGCTTTGTTTGGTGACAACCCAGTTTAGATTCCATAACCCACATTATTAGGGGACCATATAAGGATCATTACATGTTTTAGAAAGTTTCCACCACACTAGGTTTCTACGTTATCTCTCAAATGCCCCTCAGTTCCAGGTCTCTCCCCTCATTCTCTCCCTTTATCAAAACCTCTCTACATTCTCCCAACCTGATCCTCCAACTCCCATTTCCCACATGCCCCCAGTTAGCTAGTTACATCTATTCTATTTCCCTCTCTCAGAGACATCTATGTATGCCCTTTCCTCTCTACCTAACTGCTCTGGGTCTACAGATTATAACTTGGTTAACAAGTATTTAATAGCTAATATTCACTTAAAAGTGAGTGCATAACATATTTCTTTATCTGGTTCTGGATTACCTCCCTTGGAATTATTTTTTTCTAGTTCTATTCATTTGCCTGTAAATTTCATGAAGTGATTATTCTCTTAATTGATGTAGAAAACCCATGATCATTAACGGTGGCACTTCCTGATAACAGTCTTGATTAAAAATAACTGTATTAATTACTTTTCTAAGCCTGTAATAAAATACCATGAAAAAGACAACTTATAGAAGGAAGTGTTTATTTTGACTGATGGTTCCAGAGGGATCAGAGGCAGCCATTGTGACAAAGGATGGCAGTAAGTGGAAGACACACAGTTAGAGCAGAATCTGAGGCCTCATATCTTCTAAACAAAGTGTGAAACAAAGAAAGAAAAATAGAAATGTTGTGAAATCTTTAAACTCTCAAAGTCATCCTTCAATGGCATACTTTCTCTAATAAGACCATACCCTCTAAGTCCTTCAATCAGTGCCAAGGGTCAGGAACCAACTGACCAACTATTCAAATGTCAGAAACTGTGCATAACTTCTGCCATTCATAGATCACTATGATAAGTATGGTAAAATGAGAATTACTCACTAACCTATTGCTGCCAGAGGAGACCTGCTTTGGTGGGGGACTGGGTGGTGGAGAATGGGTGGGTGGAGAGGAACTGAGGGTGAATCAGGATGGGTACCAGCACTCTTCACTGGAAAAAGATTACGCCTTTTATTGTAAATAAGATTAAATGGGAGGAAAGGGTCATCTGAGCTGGGGTGTGGTTTGAAATCAGGGACTGAGGAAGTTAGCCTTGAACTTGATGATAGGCACCAGTCATATATTAATGAAAGGCCACAAATTCCTATGACTAGGCATAAGAAGAATGATTGTTTTATCAAGCAGGAACACTCCTGAAATCCCCAAGAAATGGAGACCCTTATCCAAATGCCTGACTTTGGGAAAAGTACTTCTGGGGAGCAGACACTATACAACAGTTTCTTAGTTTACTATAGGGGTCTTTCCCCCTCATAATGCTCTTCAAAGGGAAGATCCTGATATCTTACTCTTCCCAATATACAATACCATTCTTATTTCTCTTCATTTATTAACTGTACTCTTGCCCTTAATGGTCTCTGGCTGTAGATCTGAATTGTAGATATTCCATCCTTAGGATCAGGTGTATCTAATAAATCTCTAACTTTCCTGTTCTTGGTGTAATTAGGAGGGTACATTGGAGTTCCTGGTTTAATAGTGGCAGTGATATTTTTTCCCAAAGAATTACTTTGAAGCCGAGCAGTGGTGGTGCACGCCTTTAATACCAGTACTCGGGAGGAAGAGGCTGGAAGACTCTGTAAGTTTGAGACCGCTCAAACTTTGAGTTTGAGATCTTGTTTGATAAATAAGAGCTAGCTCCAGGACAAGTTCCAAAGCTACAGAGAAACCCAGTTTTGTAAAACCAAGGGAAAAAATAGAATTACTTTGTTTAGTGAAGTTACCATTGTACACATTTTAATCCTTTACCAAAGCCCATGCAAGTAATAGTGAGAATCATTTAAAATAAAATTCAAAAGGTGCTAAAAAAGTGTGGCCTGCAATGTTGAAATGCTGGAACTTTGCCAAGCAGCCATATTGCCTTCTTCACTTTCCCTCTCCCTACACAGTCAATATACCTTGTTCATGTTGTTGCTGCTGCTGATTCCTTCAGTGATATCAGAAAAGTCCTTCCAGCTTTCTATCATGAACTAAGAACAGCAGTTCTCCAGAGACCTTCCAGTACTAATCTACTACCAGGTTGTCAGTCACCCAAAGAGGGACAGCTTCTGTGGGAAAAGGCTGACTGCATCAAGGACCAGGCAATTCCCAGATCTCAGTCTTTCAGGTGTGAGTCGGTTGTGTTAGTATTTAAATATAACCTGAAGGGATAAATTCATAAATGTGTGAAATGTGTGTTTGTATATTCATCCCATCCAATCTCATCCATTATGTTCCTCTAGAGAATCCTAATACAGGTACCTAGGCTACTTCTATTCCTATGCTACTATTAAGAATGATAATGAGTAAGAGAGTGTAGGTCAAACCAGCAATCTGACTTTACTTTAACCTTTAGTTAAAAATACATGAGTGAGTAGTCTGAATCCTATAGTAACATGTTTTAGTTTAGAACCTGTTTAATTTTTATTTGCTAAATATTCTCTACGATATGCCCATAGTGGCTATCATGAATGGTACTATATAGCCCTAATGCATATTCCCATCCAGAGGGCTATTTGTAGTTATGATTTATGGCATGAGTGATGTTGTCAGAAAAGGAGAGATACAGAGAGAGAGAGAGAAAAGTAGAGATAGAGAGAAGAAAAGAGAGGGAAGAGGAGGAGAGAGAGAGGCAGAAGCTGTCTCTTCAGAAGAACCATGGTGAGAGAGAGAAAGGGGGCCAAGGAGACCTTCCCTCAGTGGTCAGAAAGAGATCAGGAGTGGGCACAGCTTGTCTCTTAAAGGGACAGGGATCTGACATGGAAGGCCAGTATAGTCATAATATTCCCATTATTCTTTTATCATAAAAGGTGGGAAATTAAAGGATATGAGAGTGTTAAGTTTTCAAGACTGCTACCTGCTGATTTGTGGACATCAAAATCTTGGGGGGCCTGAGAAAGCTAGTATGCTAGCCACATCTTGGGGTATCTGGTGGCTTCATTGCTGTCCAGGCACTGTGGAACTGTGTGGTGTCTTTACCTGGCAAGGTGTTGGCAGAACAAAGACAAGGTTAAGTTTAGAAAGAACAATTTTTTCTTTAGGTCATGGTGATTAAAGGGGAGAATGTTAGGACCAGGGAGAGGTATGTGACTTGGGCACTTAGGGTCTGATAATAGAGGGAGGGGGCACATCTGACATGTTTAAGGTGAATCCTCCAATTTGCCTCCCTGGAACTCACAAGAATTATTTGTGGTTGTTAAAACATGAGCATTAGAAATGTACAATGTATAAATGGTAACATATTTACGCAAGAAATGACTGTAATAGATGTTTTTCACAGACATTGTATAAACGACAGCATATTTATGCCAGAAATGACTGTGACAGATTTTTTTCACAATAAAAAGTATCTTTTAAGTCTATTGTTAGAAAATGACCAAAGAAAATTTAAAATCTTGATCTTGTAGTTATGGCAGTGGTAGTACTCTGCCAGAATTTTATTGATTACTGTTAAGACTATAAAGGGCAGCATAATGAGAGAGAAATCTGATAACTTGCATTTGTACGTCATAAAACATTTTCTTATACTCTGAAAAGATTTTATCCTCAGACTTTTATAACTTGCATCTACACTCCTTAAGTCCCTTGCACTTGTACATCTTTAAACACATTCTTGGACCCTCAAATATTGCTAGATCCTCACATCTTGAGCTTTGCATCTTTTTTAATATAAAATTACTTCTTTTTATTTTCACTAGAAGAATGAAATCAGGGCCTGGCATCCAATGGCTAATGATTGCATACTAAATACATAGATTACAACATGTTTTAGTCAGTGTCTTCAGTTTTACATATATATACACCTTTTGGTGAATGTACATGCTAAAGTCCATATCTTTAAATCTAGTAAAATTATGAGATATAAGTAATGTAACTTTTGTTTTTGATAATAACCCAAAGCATATTTCCTTATTAAAAGATTTTGGATATGGAAATAGGGTCTCATCTTTCAAATAAACTGTTATTAATTATAATTTGAATAAAGTAGTTTTAAAGATTCTCTATGCCATTATGTCAAGAATGCAGGTTTCAGATCCAGTGACATTTCCAGTGGTGTGTGCATATACTTTTCCTTTTATGGTGCTTCAAGGTTGTTTGCTGGGCTCTGTTTCAACATAGCAGAAATTCCTTACTGGGCAGGTCCCTAAAGAGTCATAAAAAAGTATCTACTGTAGCAGGCATCTTTGTTCTTCCCATTGCCTTACTCATCCCAATCACTCTTGAACTATCCAACAACAAGCTTTGAAGCTGTGTAATCTTCTATCAGCAGAACTGCTTGCACAAATTCATGGTTCTCTTTTTTTGTTTGTTTGTTTTTTAATGTATGTAACTGCTAATCCATTTCAGGCTGTGTTAGCCTTAAAAAAATCCTAATAACCCCTTTCTCACATGGTATCTCATTAGAGAGACAATGTCTTCAAATCCTAATGTACCACCATGATGCCCACAGAAGACAGGACAGCGTGGAAGTCCATCTACTTCATTAAGATCAGACAGCTTCTGATGATTAGCCAAAATGTGTCATCATGGGAGCAGACAATGTAGGCTCCAAGCAGATGCATCAGATCCACATATCCCTGTGAGGGAAAGCTGTGGTACTAATGGGCAAGAATAACCCATCTGGAAAACATCCCAGCTTGGGATAAACTGTTGTGTCATATTCAGAGAAATGATGATCTGTGTTCACCAAGAGGTCATCACTGAGATTAGAGACATGGTTGCGGCTCATGCTGTTGCCATCACCCTGGGTGAAGTCATTGTGCCAGCCCAGAGCATAGATCTGGGGCCTGAGTAGACTTCTTTCTTCCAGGCTTTAGGTGTCATCATTAAAATCTCCAGAAGTGCCATTAAAATTCTGAGTGATGCGCCGCTGATAAAAACTTGAGACAAAGTAGGAGTGAAGCCACACTGCTGGAGATGATGAGCATCTCCCCTTCTCCATTGGGTTGATCATCCAGCAGGTGTTTGGCAGTGGCAGCATTCACAACCCAGAAGAGTAGACTCGGCATTCTCGCTTCCTAGAGGATATACTAAATGTTACCAGTGTTTGCAAATTGGTTTCTAACTATTGTCTTGATGCTGCACTCTATTACCAATGGGTCCAAGTGGGACCTGGCTTTGCCTGTGGAGACTGAGTGTACCTTCCCACTCTCTGAAAAGGTCAAGGTCTTCTTGGCTAATCCATCTGCATTTGTAACTGCTGCCCCTGTGGCTGCTACCACCACCATGCTTCTGTTGCTTCGAGAGCAGCAGACAAGGTCTCTGACTAATTCACTCAAAGGAACCAGCTCAGTCAGCTTGGTGCTCCTCTCTTGAGAGAACACCTGACTGGTGCCCAACACCTTTTATTTAAACATGGTAAGAAGTTATGCTGAAATCTGTTTTGTGAGGTTGTCCCTTTTAAACTGGCAAAACCTCTCAGCTGTCAAAATGCATCAGAGTTCTTAACAAGGATAAAATTTCAACCGAGTTAGTGATTTAAAAAATGACAGAGAACTTACTTGATTGGCTACCTAGACAGCCATTACCTAGAGTCCTCTATCGTTGAGGGCAGGAATTTCAGGGCAGCATTTGCCTTTGCTGTTATTGCGGAGCCTGTCAGGCTTTAGAAAGTCTTGTAGTTTAAGAATCTGTAAGAATACCAGCCTACCTTGCCCTGGGAAACCAGGCAGTCAATTCAAGTGTCCTGTTGTCCACGTTTTGGAGATTTTCAGTAGTTTAGATGAAAGGCAGTTTTTCCCACTGGTTAGTGCTTTCACGTGAAGCAAATTGCGGATCGACATTGTTCTTTGACCACCCGTCTTCTGTCTTCTCTGGAGGAAATGGGGCTGCTGCCAGGAGCCAACCTGTCTCTCTGTTATGAAAAGCCTTTAATAATTAAACATTTAAGTGTCATATTCCCCAGATCACTGAGCATTTGAGGGCTGTCTACTGAATATATATAAGTTATGACTATAGTATAAGATCTGCTTGGAGAGCTGCAGTCAAGCTGAGAGATTGTGGAAGAATGTTTTATCCAGAGTCCTCCAGCTTGACTGTACTGGTTTTAAATTAATAGGGCAGAGTTTTACTTGTGAGGGACAAAGAAGAAAAAATTGTTTGCATTAGAAGCTTAACAGTAAAACTGAAAATAGTAAAGAACAGCTTACAGGAAAGGCTGTAGGTTAGCTTTAGTTAATCTGAAATAGATACTTATAACCTTACATTTTTATCATTATATAGAATACATTTGGAGTAGAGTTGAATCATATATATATATATGTACATATATATATAATATGATGCAACAGATTTAACCATATATGTATCATCATTTAAAAGTAAATACCAATTTAAAACATTTGAGACTGACTTTTTTTAGTCTGGAACTCCTTCCAGACTACAATGAACAGAGCTAAGTAGGACTGCTTAAAACCTTTTTCAATGGTAAGTACATGTACAAATATATGCAGACATACAAATACATGCAGTTGAATTTAAGTTACACATAAAGTTAGATGAAACCTAAGCAAGAGAAAGCTGGCTTTTTTATCTCTGACTGACATCTTATAATAAGCAGGCAGGCATTTAAAGGAAGAGAGACAAAAAGAAGTGGAGAATTAAAGTCCCAGAATTTTGGCAAGTGGAAGAGAACAGATCAGCAGGTGGAACAGGGAGGAGGTGGGGTCCCAGCAAGCAGAGAGAGCTGGCAGGCAGCTGTGGTGGTAGACCATAGCTAACATGGCAGTTAGGTAATCTGACTATCCTTAGTTAAGATGGCACCTGGAATGGCAACACTCACGTGGTCGTGCTTTGAAAAGATGGTGACTGTGCACGCGTTGTAACTGTTTCCATTTAACCATCCGCTGGCAGAAGGTAGAAATGTATGTGTTTTTGTCAGCCTGTTTCCCACGGGTGAGGCAGAAATATAAATGACTGGCAAAGGTCATTCTCCAGCTTGTCAGCCAAGAGGGTTAGGGCCAAGGCTGTAAGCTAAAAGGGACTCTAATGTCCAAAAAGGCAGGCAGCCAAGAGGGAACCATATCCCAAAAAGGGATCCGAGAAAGAAAGGCACTACTCAGGAGGTGTTAGGGCCCTGGGCCCTAAAAAGGAATGTACCACTCAGTGAGTCAAGTGCTAAGGCAAAGTCTAAAAACCTTGGTCTCCGGAAGTGCTGAACATGATTGTCAGTGAAAACTGACCTCAAGGAGGGCATCTTACCAATCCTAGCTGATGTTGGTGTTGTGTAGAGTATTGCAGCAGATGGCTAATTGGAAAGTATTGTCAGTTTGGGTCTAAGCTCCCTGCATGCCTCAGGCTGTTTGCCAGGGCACAGGAGGGAGCATGGAGAGAGCCTGGCCACTTTCAGGCACTTATGCTACAATTTACATTGTAAATGACCATACTAGGTCCCACTGTGGTGGGGAAGGTGGGTTGCAGGGTGTGGGGGACAGAAAATGCCATGCACAGAGAACTTGGTGGATTGAAGTTTTATTTACAAAGAGGTATTGGGGGGATAGTTGCAGAGGAAAGGAGATATACAGAGGCAGAGAAAGAGATAGAAGGAGAGAAGAGGAGAGGGAAGAGGAGGAGAGGCTGTCTGTTCAGAACTGCAGGGAGAGAGAGAGAGAGAAAGGGGGCTCAGGGGAGCTTGCCTCAGTGAGCAGAGAGACACTGGGAGTGGGTGGGGTTTGTCTCTTAAAGGGACAGGGTACTGACAGGGAAGGCTACCATAATCTTAGCAGTAGTCACAGTTATTACCAGGGTTTATTTTTTTCAGTGTGGACAATCTAATGAATCTGTATTATAAACTTGTTATAATCTTGATTTTCATAGCCCTGCCAGCTGATGAGGCCAAAAATTTTTATATGTTCATTATCCCTTTTATTTAATATTTTGAAAAATATTCTTTTATTTTTATATGGACTATTTTATTTTTATATTTATTTTTATATGGACTATTTGTTTTGCTTTATTTTCTTTATTGAGTTTTGGACATATTATGGGCATTTGTCTTGTTACATCAATAGCTAGGAAGATTTTTCTCCAACTATCTAGGTGGTTTCTTCACTCTTCACTCTTACCAAATACTTTGGTAAAAATAGCTTTTAAATTTATTTATCATCATTTTTGTTCACATATAATGTATATATGTCTGCAGATGTCCATATGTATGTCTATTGGGTGCAGAAGTACGTATTCCCTTCTGTGCCAATGAGTTTGGAAGAATGAAGTCAATGTCATGTTTTTTTTCAGTCTCTCCTCACTTTGCTTTTTAAGTCAGTGTCTCTCACTGATGCTAGCATTGATTAATTTGACCAGACTGACTGACTACTATGTCCAGGAGTTCCCCTGTTTTCTACTGCCCAGCACTGGAATTATAGTCAGTCACTAACTTTTTACATGGTTGTCGACAATGCAAATAAAAGTACAGATGTTTGTATGCCAACCCTTTTTCTATTTAGTCATATCCTCAGCAAATAATTCAGGTAAATATCACTTGTTTACTTTGTTTTTCTTCTTGTGCATTTTAAATCCTTTCCACAAAATCATTGCCTGTGTCTTTATCTTGAACTATTTCACCTACATTTTCCTTTAGTAATCCATTTTGAGTTCAATGTTTTGCAAAGTGAAAAATAATACTCTTCAACATTCATTTTTTGGACAAATGATTGATGATGTGTCCTATCTTCAGGGTATTATTTTTTTTCTCAGTTGGGAGTAAAATGTCTGTAACTGCCAGATCTTAGTTTCTACTCTATTCCATTGGATCACATCTCTGTTTTAATGTGAATATTAAAAACTGTTTTTGTTCTTATAACTTCATTGTTTATTGTTGGAAACAAACTTCAACAAAGCTATCACTTGCCAGGGTAGGGACATGGGGATTAGAAAATTAAGTAAAGAAAATTAAGACGTGAACAGAAAACATAGATAGTATCAGAAGGGAGTTCCACTGAAGACTGAAAATTGCCCAGGTTATATTTCCATGTGCTTAAATACTCTGACCCTAAAAGGTAGGAATAAGATTATTTTAAATAACTATTGATTTTTACCAATATTGCTTATATGCTTACAGTTATTCATACTTTTCTTAAAGTATGTCTTTGAGAATTTGGAAGTCAGAGACAAATTTGAAAATCAAGGAAAAAACAAATTTTCTTTTCTCTACATTATTCTACATTTATAGTTTTAAAAATATCTCATCTTCTTTTATTTATGTGTCTTCCCTGATATTTGTTGACTATCAGAACATTTGAAATGCATTAGATTAGAGGACTGCCAACCCAAAAGGCAAGAATGTCATAAAACAACATCTCAAACATATAACAGAGATCCATAAAGTTCACTGTAACCTTTTATGCTCACAAACTATTTGGCAAATGTATTTATTTTTGAGCATCATTTGTTCTATGACTATGAAAATTTGTATAACCAGTTCCATGCTGGAACACATCATTGAACACAAACATGATGCATGTTTTTGTGCAATGATCAGACCTATTTTGCTCAGAAATTGTTTCATTCCCTTCTATATATATATATATATATATATATATATATATATATATATATTATATGAAACCTTCTTTAATTAAGCAGGAAGAATATTTTACTTTTTGCTAATTCCTGTGGTTTTATTACATTTGTTTGTGCCCCTTAGGTTACTTACTCTATCTTTTAACAAGGCAATTACATCTATTTTAGCAATTTCTAACTTCCTTCATCGTGAATGAATGAAGATTTACATTTTAATGGCAACTTCTTAGGTAGATTTTTCTGAAGTGCTAGACATCATGGTTATAGATGGGTTTTGTGCTGACCGCTGTGAAGCTTTTATATTCTGTATCTCTATCACTTATTTTGAGAAATATTTACTCTCTGTACTTCAAGAACCTGTTATGGTAGTAGATATACATTTATTTTTTAGTGGTTTGTGAAGTAAAAACACATTTCCTGTTGGTAGTCTTTGATGACTTTTCCTTTTGATTGACATTTTTTTTCCTTAAAGATTTTGAAAGGGTCAGGATTTACTGCTCTGAAACTTTATGCCTGTTGCTCCAATATTTGTATTAACACAATGCAAATTTTAACATTTTTTGGTGTATGTTTATGTAACTGCAGTTGTTAGGGCCGCAGAATCCTCTTTTAAACATTAAGAGCATTAGAGACAGTCTGGCTCCTGGACTCAGATGCTTTCCTTTTAATCATTAACCTGAGAACCTACTAAGTTGGAACTCATAGGTCTTAACTGTGATACACACCCATGTATTTATTTTTATTCACCCAAAATTTTTATAAGCTATCATTGTTATTATCAAATTAGACAGTACAGCTTTGGGAGGAGTCATCTTCTTGATAATACAGTTAAAAATGCACAGTAGAAAAGGATGCTTGAAGAGATAAATACACAATATTACAGACAGTGGAGAGCTCCCCACATCCACTCAAACCATGCTGTATAACAGATTAAGAGGGCTGCAGCAAACATGTAAAGGCACAGAAGAAGCAAAAGAGATTCTGGGGTCTGCGGTCTTGTATCCTTGCCAATACAAGATTGGCCCATCAGAGTTTCCTTCTGGTGGGCTGAAACCTGAAACTTCAATTGCTACTCACTGCTACTCTGGCATAGCCAATGTCATTCTAGCAAACAGGAAATTTACTGAAAAAGGTTGGTACATCAGGAAGGTGGGTGGTGCCAGGATCGAGCCTCATCCCAATGGCAGACAGCAAGTATTTTAAAGGAAAAAACAGCAAGGGAGCAATGCTACAATTTCATCCAATCAAAACAGAACATGGGGAAACATGATTAAGGACTTTCCAGGGTGGTAAATTAGGGAGCCTTTGGGGTTTCTGGTTCTGCCCCTGCTAAGTGTTAATCAGGGAAGAGTGTAATTTTGTGGTTAGGCTGTTTCCTGCGATTTAGAGTTAGGCCATTTCCTAGACATCTGAGGTAATATAATTTTTTAGTGGGAATAGTCCTCTCTCTCTATTGAAATCACAGCTTAATTGATAATGGAGTCCCTATTGCTAAATTAAACTTAACAGGTTGAGTAGTTTGAGGTTGATCGTGAGCTTCTTCTGCAATCACTTCCACCTTAATTTTAAAAACAGGGTCTGTTGCTGAAATTGAAATTCACCCTTTGGCTAAACTGCCTAGGCACTGAACCTTACATATTCTCCTTTCTCTACTCTTCAGCTCTGAGTTTCAGGTGCCACACCCATGTCTAGACATTAATTTGAATGCTACATGTCATATTTCAAAGCCTTGTATGGTCATGGCAAACACTTTCCCAATTGATGAATTGTTTCAGTTCCTAATCTGATCTCTTTAAAATTGGTGCTGTAACAAGCCAAAACTCTTTTCTACTCTGTATAATTTTCAAAAATGAATGAATGTTAAAAGATGTCTTCTGCACTCAGGTAGCTGGTAATAGCTATTATGCAGCAGAATCACATGAGTATTTATCCAGTGTTTATGTTCAGATCAAATAGCCTGATGTCCTCAGCCATGCATCTCATTGAAGGGAGGATTATCCAAACTCATTTTCCTAAAAATATATTAACTTTAAATTATCAGTGACATTTTTAGAATATGCAGTGCACAAGCTTTAGGTAAATAGTGTGTTTTATATTATTGGTCTTAGAAAGAGGAGACAAATGTTCTATGATTTATTACACTGTGTTCTCATTTCTTAGTAGGACACACATATATAGGAGTAGGAACTATTGCTTTTGCCAATCTGTAGCTAAAGAAGCAGAGGACTAACAGGGCAAAGTGAATAGGGCAAAACACTAAAACACTCTTGTACACTTTGATCAAAACACAACAAAAGTAGACTTGGCATATTCTGCAGTCTGTATAGAAACTGTACATTTGACTTTGGACAGCAAGTTCTTATAAGTCCTGTGATGCTCAGGAGTATTCTGGGATCATCTGGCCAAAATACTCTCTTTATATAGGATCATGTTCAACAAATTGTCAAGATTAAATACAAGTGATAAAAGTTTCTGTTTTCAAGTGACTGTGGAGGTTACATGGACAAGCTGTACACTTTCTTGACCCAACCAATATTGACTACTTTGCACTAGACTTGTAGCTGTAGATCATGGTAATTGTCTTTTATTAGGAAAAAAGAAAAATAAACAAGTATATTTGACCTGCTTTTATACAAATATACTGGCAAGTCTTTCTCTCTCTGTCTCCCTCTGTGTGTGTGTATGTGTGTGTGTGTGTGTGTGTGTGTGATAGGGTTTGGCATGTTCACAGTACAGGTGCCATTTTGTAAGTATATTTACATGTGGAGAACAGAAAAAATTTCTGGGAATCATCTCTGATGGCATCTACTCTTTTTGTTTGTTTGTTTGTTTGTTTATCAATTTATTTAATTTTTGATTTGATAGTTTTCCTCCCTAGTTGGAACTCACAGCTGGCCAGTAAGTCCTGGGTTAACTCTGTGTTTTTGCCTCTTCTGTGTTTATATTCCAGAAGAGAGCCACCACACTGAGCATTTTCTAAAGTGGGTTCTTGGAGTATAATTCAGGTTCTAGCCCTTCCAAGCCAATAAATTCCTTTACTGATTGTTCCATTACCTCAGCCCTATGACAGCATTTTATGAAAGAAGATAGTTGTGTTATTATATGCTTGTCATGGTGGCTCCCAATGGACATGGTAAGAGATTTGAGTAGAACACCTTACAGGTCGCTGTGTTTCCAAGGCACAGTCAGAAAAAAAAAGAGAGGAATTATACTTAGTGGTATCAGCAGCTAATATTTTATAAGACAAAAATGAATTCATTAACAGTTAAAAATTAAATTAGGAATGTTTAAAGAAGAGCTGCATGTAGATTTGTCTGAATGGACATAGTAGGAAGCAATTTTGGAGTCATAGGAGTATTCAATGGAGAGGAAATAAAGATGAGTAAACTGTTAATATTCATGGGGACGGGATGAAATGTGCTGTGACTATCAACTTATCGGTTCCTTGTTATATTAAGTCATGAGCAAAGTAGCACGACATTGCCTTGGAAGTTTTGCATGAATTAATCAACATCACTAAGCACTTCTCAAACTGCCAGTGGTCCCCAAAGATAGCATCATTTCACTGGAAATTTGCAGAAAGGCATCCAAGGGAGGAGTGATGGAATAGATTCTCTGAATACAGATTTGCCTTTCCTATTAGTCATGCTTTTGCACAAATCACCATCTGTGATACTTACTCATTATCATGTTACTTCACATCACATTGCATTTTAGTGAGTGATTTGTGTTAGAACAAATCATGTGTGGAAATCGACTTATGGTGATGGATCTGAGCGCTCTTACCACTTCCCATTCTAGTCTAAAAGAACAATGGCATGGCTTTTAAAGGGTTTGATTTTACTGCCAGCTCAGTGGCAGTACCTTGACAGGTTGTGATAATGTCTTCCTGGCTCAAGGAAAAATCGTGAGTTCTAACTCAATGTCATGTGTGACATAATTCCACTCAATGATAAGGCTCAGGTAATGAATAGAGGTGTTACTACCTCCAGTGGTTTTTCCTGGTAAGTATTTCATCCCTTTTATCCATTCAAACTTTTCTCCTTCCTATTTACATACCTTGGTATTATTTATTTAGGAGTTTTAGTTTTTAAGAAGAATGTGTCAGTAAGAAACCAACCTTGAGACATGAATTTAAAGAAAAAAATTAAGAAAAAGAAAAAATATCTCTCAGAGGAAATGGAAAGTAACTGCAGAAATAACAAGAACTAAAGAAGAGAGGGACACAGAAAAGAAGGAAAGAAGGGGGATGCAGGAGGGAAATGTTAGTCAATTGTAGCAGCAGTTCTTGTTTTACTGAACTACTCTCAGTCCCTGGGCTATTTGTGTGCTTGTGGTTTTTCAAGATTAACCTATATGACCAGTCTTAGGTCCTTTGCTGAAAGATATTCACTGTGTTCCCACCTCCTGCCACAGACCAAGTGTGGTTTATCAATGTCAAAACTAAGTCAGTTCAGGTTTGGCTAAATCTAAAATTTTCCCAGAAAAATATATGGCTTGGAAATTGTGACCTTTTCTTAACTGGCTGTGGCTAGAACAGGCTGTCATTAGTTTCTGCTAACTGTATCCCTAAGTGGCATTAATTACAACGATCCCTTTGTTAAACTCTTTTGTTTACCTTATATTCGAGTTCCCTGAAAGTATAATTACGTATCATGAAATTCACCTCTGTCATTGTTTGATGGAGGGTACTGAAACTGTGGATAAATGTCCATAGAAATTAGAACTTGGACATCATCATAATCCATGAGAAAAGGACTTAGATTTTTCCTTGAGAACTGAACCATGGTTAGCAGAATTGGAGGGTGACTCTCACTTCAAAAACTGACTTAGAAGAATTATGTGAACTTTGGAGATAATCTGGTTTCACGAAGAAGTTTAATTCTTTATTTTTTTCCTAGAGAAAACATTGGCATTATGTTTTTATATAAATGCTTACTCACATTAATTTTAAATCACAAATCTCACAATTTTAAAACAAACTAAAGGTCTTTAAACATACAAAGCTTAAGTTATTATTTATGAATCAAACACATGTTTTAACATTTACTATTAAGAATCTCTAGTTAGGGCTAGTTCCAATTTCATATTTGAACCAATGACTGAAGTCATTTAATAAGGCTGTGCTGGGTTTAACATCCATTCATACAGAGGAAGTTACATTTTGTTTCCAGGTTCCTGAGACATGGCCACTCTGTGCTGGATTGAATAACCTTCTTGTAGAAATGTTCAAGGTCAGCTCACTCTGCCTGTAGAACACAATCCCTCAACTCTCTCCTCCCGTTTTCCTGCAGGAGCTGAGAAGTGGAGGACATTAAGACACTAACATGGAAAATTAATAAATACAACCTTATGAAACAAAAAGGGACACTGTCAATATGACAAAATGACATCATACAGAATTGGAAATGTTCTTCAACAACCCCACATCCAACACGGGGTTGATCTCCAAAATATATAAATAACTCAAGAAACTAGATGCAAAAAAAGAAACTAATAATACAATTTAAAAATGGGATACAGTTATAAACAGACAATTCTTAACAGGAAACTCTCAAATGCATGAAATACATTGAAAGATATGTTCATTATCCTTAGGAATCAGGGAAACACAAATCAAAAGACTCTGAAGTTCCATCTTACATCTTTCAGAATGACTAAGATTGAAAACTCAAGTGATACCTCATGCTGGAAAAGGTGTAGAAGAAGGGAAAGCCCCCTACTGTGGAATATTATTTTAACTAGGCAAATGTGTATTACGTTTGTTTATGCTGCAGAATATAACTTTAACTGTGTAAATCAATGTTACTTTTTCTTATGCTGTATTGGTTTTATTTTGTAAAGATGTGTTGCATTTGCTTCACATTGCTTGCGTAAGTCACTGGATTGGTCCAATAAAAAGCCAAATGTCCAATAGCTAGGCAGCAGAGCTATAGGTAGGGCTGGGCATAGAGAGTATAAATAGGAATGAGAATATAGGAAGAAGAATAAACAAGAGGAATGAGAGAAGGAGGAGGAGAAAATGACGGACATGCCCCAGGCCAGAAGCAGGGCAGCTACCAGATAGAAGACACGAGAAACAGTAAAAGTAAGATATGTAAAAGGAAAAAATTAAAAGCCCTGAAGCAAAAGATAGATAAATAGAATCAGATTAATTTAAGCTAAAGGACCTACCCAGAAAAAAGTCTAAGTAAGGTCAAGAATTCAAAAGTAATAATAAGACTTTATGTCATGATTTGGATAATAGTTGGTGGCCAAGAAAAAGCCTGATATACACTTCTCCACAGCTAGCACAAGTAAAAACTTGTACTGCTACTTTGGAATTCAATATGGTGGATTCTCAGAAAGTTGGGAATTGATCTACCTCAAGAGCCAGCTATACCACTCTTGGAAATATGCCCAAAGAAAATTCTATCCTACCACAAAGACATTTGCTCAATCATGTTCATTGTTGCTATTTGCAATAGCCAGAACCTGGAAAGAACTTAGATGCCCTTCAACTGAAGAATGGATAAAGAAAATGTGGGACATTTTCACAATGGAGCATTACTTACCAGCTAAAAGCAATGAAACCATGAAATTTGAAGGCAAATGGATGAAACCAGAAAAAAGGGATCCTGAGTGAGGTAACCCAGACCCAGAAAGACAAACATGGTATGTACTCACTCATGAGTACTAGATAGTGGATAGTAGATAGAAAGCAAAAGATAACTTGACTATAATTCACAGACCCAGAGAGTCTAGGTAACAAGGAGGACCCACGGGGAAAACTATATGGATTTCCTGGGGAAAAGTAAATAGAACAGATCATGTAGACAGACTGGGTCTAAGTAGAGATGGAAATATGAGTAATCAGGTTGTGGGGTAGATGGAAGAGGAGAGTACTGAGAGATCACTGAAAAAGGGGGGGTGATTTTGGGGTCAGGTAGAAATCTGGTGCAAAGGAAATTCCCAGGAATATGTATGGATGACACCAACTAAGACTCCTAGCAATGGGAGATGTGTAGCATTAACTACCTCTCTCTCTTGTGACTGGTTGGAACTTCCAGTGGAGTTATTGGGACAATGATCCATTCAAACAACTTTTGACTTAGAGTCTGTCCTGCCTATGGGATGTTTGGGGGGTAATGAGGAGGTAAGGGTGGTGCAACGATTGTGGGAGTAGCCAACCAAGGACTGATCAAGTATCAGACACATACCACAAGGGTGAGCCCATTCCTGACACTGCATGGAGTGCCAGGGCCAAGTGGCCCTAAGACCTAGGATAGAACCAATCATGACTGAAGAAAAGTGACAACAGAATAATGCCTAACAATATTCCGCTATACTCAGAAGCCTATATGGGACATGGCATAGGTACTCTATATCTGTGTGACAGTTGTGTACTTTGGTCTATTTGTGGTACCCTTAGCTTTGTGGGCTACCCTTCTGTACACTGTGAATATGTATTTCTCCCATTGGTTAATAAAGAACCTGCTAAGGACTATGGCAAGACAGAATAGAGTCAGGCAGGAAATAAAAGCTGAATACAGTGGCAAAGAAAAGTGGGGTCAGGGGAGATGCCAGCAATTTGCCCATAGAACGAGATGCCAGATCACCTAAGTTAATAGGACGACCATGTGATGATATACAGATTATTAGAATGCGTTAATTTACAAGTGAGAGCTAGCTAGTAATAACCTAATCCATTGACCAAGCAATTATATTTAATATTTACCTCTGAGTGATTATTTCATAAGCAGCTGTGGGGAGGGATGGGCAGAAAGAAATCAGTCCAGTGGGACCAGATAAGACAGAGAGAAAAGCCTTAAACTACACATAGCCATAGGATCAGAGACTGTCCCTAACACTTTAGCAGTAAACCTATTCCTCATACAAGGTAATATTCCTCATTACCTTGCCAAGCCCTAATACAAGGGGAGGAGATAAGTCCTACAGCAACTTGATATGCCATGCTTTGCTGATACCCATGGATGACCTGTCCCTTTCTGACCCAAACAGAAGAGGAGTGTGTGGGGAGTGAGGAGATGTGAGAGGAGGGAATGGGAAGAGAGGAGGAATGGGAATCTGAATCTAGAATATTTAATAAATGAATAAATCTATTTAATAATAAAAACACCTGTATAAATAGAGTTTAGAAATAAAAAAACCCATCTGAGGCAATAAACATTGGGTGAAAGACACAAACCTGAGGATCAACTCTTCTTTCCAATTCTCACATGAGCTAGTCAAAATCAGGCCAAGTACCCTTAAATTCTAAATATTTTGTTTCATAACTTCTACCAGGTAGAAGGTAATTAGAATAATTTGAAACAACAATTGCATCTGTAATGAACAGATATACACATTTCACATGTCATTACTTGTCTAAATAATATAGCAGAAGAGCTTTCTTTAGATTTCAGTCTTCATTTTTTATTGAAAATAGATTCTTCTCTCATTTGGTGCATGCCGACTGCAGTTTCCCCTCCGTCCATGTTCTCTAGCTCCCTGCACTCTCCACTCTCCCCTAGATAAACTCTCCTTCATTTTCCCTTCAGAAAAGAGCACGCCTCTCAGAAACAACAAACAAACATAAACACACACATATACAATCACATACACAAAAAAACCCCACAACATATAATGAGACAAAGCAAAAGTTCTCCTATTGAGGCTCAGCAAGGCAACCCACTAGAAGGAAGAGTCTCAAAAGCAAACAAAAGAGTTAGAGATATACTCACTCTCATTGTTAGGAGTTCCACAAAACCACCAAACTCACAGCCATCACATATATGCAGAGGACCTGGTAGAGACCCTTGAAGGCACCGTGCTTACCATGTTAGTCTCCATGAGTCTGTGTGAGCCCTCCTTTGTTGGTTCAGTGGGCCATGTTCTGGTGTTCTCTATTCCCTCTCCCTCCTACCATCTTTCCTCTGCTTCTTACGTAGGGTTCCTAATTTAGCCTCTTCACATGATGTCTGGCTGTGGTATGATCCACCATTGCCCCAATACATTCTTGTAGGCAGGGCAGATTGTAGGTCCATGGTTTTGTGGCTGAGCTGATATCCAGGATTCTCTTTATAGCCTTCAGAATACCTTCCTACACCAAAAAGACTAGTTTATAGGGATGAAGTCTCCATGAAGGAACCAGCTTAACCTTTCTACAATCAATGACCTGTTTGGATGTTTAGTAAGCAAAGGAGACCAGTCTTTAGAAAGCAACCTTTTGTCCTAGCATTAACATGAGTTGTTTTGGGATTACATAGGAAACTCCCTGGCCAACAATTCAAACAAATGAAACTCCCTGTCATCACTGGAAGCCTTGCGTGGCTACAGAAGATGGACATTTCAGACATTGTATCTTCTGTTGAAGTCATTAGTAGGGTCACCCTCATAGAGTCCAGGAAGTTTGCACTACACTAATTTTCCACACCAGCCCAAGCATCCCCCAATTCCAACCACTGGAAAAAATGTGACTGTATCCATCCACCAATTCCAAATATGGTTTGCTCGGTCAACTAGATTTCTAGGTTCTTCTTGGAAGTAGGCACAGATTGTCTATAGAAGTGGTAGCAAGAAACATAGTTTCAGTTGTCATGAGCCTCATAGTGGGACTCAAGAATGCCTTAGAGGGGTAGTGGAAAATTTAGAACTGGCAAGATGCTTTGGTGGCAATCTGGCTATCTGAGTAGGAGCGGCACAGCAGGTAATTCCCAAGTGAGGCAACAAGGCATGAGAAGTGATCTGTAAACTTCCATTCAGGAAGTTATGTGACCTTTTGCCAAGACTGAAACTTATTCAGAAGAAACAAATAAGTATTTATATCAAGACACTAAAGACAGGATCACACCATAATTTGACAAAGTATTGTTTTCACAATAGTAACCATGTTTTCCATCCTGCCAAATGTTACTAGGAGGGGTTTGGTACCTCTATTCTTTCAGTCTCAGAACCAAGGGTTCTTAGGAACCTGAAGTTCTTGAGGCTGTCTAAGCAAATTTGATAATAGCACCTTTCTGTTATTGTGTAGATCCACTTCGAACAAAAACAACTTGGGGAAAGAATGGTTTAATTCACTTTTAAAATTTCAGGTTACAGTTTATTATTAAGGGAATTCAAAACAGGAACTCAAGGTAGGAACTTCAAAATTGCTCTGCTTGTTATTCTATATAGTACTTCATTTGAGCAATGTGAACTTGCTTTACAGCTAGAGAAGTAGAGCTGAAATGATAGGTAGTTTTATAGTCACCTACTTGTCTTATATAGTTTGGGAAAGCCTGCTTTGAGAATGGTGCAATAAAGAGTGGGATAAGACCTGTTACATCAATTGACAATCAAGACAATCTAGCACAGTCATGTCCTCAGACCAGTTGGATTGAGGTAATTCCTCAAATGAGATTTTTTTTCCCCCAGTTGATTTCTAGGTTGTGTCAACTTGAAAGTTAAATTCAACCAGAAAAGATATAAAAATAAAATTGTACAATTGTACCTCCAAAATTTCCAGTAACATAAAAATGGGGGTAATGCAAACAAAAACAACAAAATACTTTTGCTTATTGACTAGGTATAGAAAAACTAACATGTCTGTACATCAATTATTCATAACATTGAGGGAGTTCTTTAACACTGCTAGCTGTTAAGATTACTTTGAATGTAATATGACCAGTACTTATCATTTGTCTGTTCTGTTGAGTACAAATTGATATACTACCAAGACTTTGCCAAGAAGATAACTTTGCATTGATTTTTGAATATTTGATTTCGCAATTTAAGTCATATTAAGTTATAACAATGCTCAGAGCTACTAAAATTCTATCAACACATTTAGATATAACATTATGCTTTCTGACAACGATTGAAATGTAGACACTAACCAGGATGTGTTACAAGCTAGTGAGGGCTCCACCCATCATTTCTCATACAACTTTTAAATCTTTTATCACGTTTTTGAAAGTTGAGTTATATAACAAGTTTAGAGTGTTAATTCCTGTTAAAACAGCTATTCAACTTCCATAAGTGAGATAATTTAAGCATATCAAGAAGATACATGATTTATGATTTCCTAAATGCTTATATTTATATATTAAGAATTCAATAGATGGATTTTAGTCTGCTCTGCTATTTATTTTTTTCACGATGACTTTATTATCTTTATAAGGCTCTTACTTTCCATTTTCCTTAAGAATTTACCTAGGTAAAGTGATATATGAAATAACATATTGAGAATTCCATGATACTAAATTCTCTCAACCTTCATAACAATGGTGTTGAGGTTGTGCATTACAGTAATTGCATGTTACTGAGCCATGGAGATTTGTGGTAAACTGTTCAAAGCACTGCTGGTACTAGTAGAAACTAAATGCACAACTGTATTTTGGCTCTGGAGTCTGGAGGTACAACTTTTATGCAGTGTTTCATAGGAATAAGGAATCCTACCACAGATGAAACTGATATCAATAAGAAAGAGCAATAGAAGACAGGGATGTCTAAACTCAGTGTTCTCACTTCCACATCTGTAGTTTCATCATATATGGAGATCAGAGTATACTTTTATACTTAAATTCAGCTTATCATTAGAAATAAGGATATTTCAGTCACTGTACTTAATATTGGATGATTTCATATAATATTTTATTACTTCACTTAATATTTTTTAAATCATAAAGTTAGTATTTTAAATGTTACTGTTTTAGAGATAAGGAAATGATTTTAAAATTAGGTTAGCAATTTGTACAAGGTAATGAAATGCTATTTAGAAACATTAACAGAAATGTTGATTTACTATAGAGTCTGAAATATTAAATTGTTCAGTTCTGGGTTTAGGGGATTAAAAAAAAGTATAATATCACAAATCAAAATTCCTATTTTTGAATTCACAACTCCTTTTACATGATACATGAATAGATCATGAAAAAATTTGCTGTAATTTAAGATCCATGTGTTCAATGGACCTTATTCCTTTCAAGACATTTTCTACTTATCTAACAATCCCATATTTAGTCCTTGCCATTCACTTTCTCAATTTATTCATCAATATAAAATTGCTGAGAGCCTAGAATTTTTAAGCACAGGATGGATCTGTGACAAACAAAAGAGGAAAGGACTCTGAAGCCATGGCATTTGCTCTGCCGTCAGTGGTTTCGGAGTGAAGTCTGGTAAATAAATAACACCTGAAAGAGCAAGGTAATTTCAGAAAATGGTAGTTACTACAAACTCAATCAAACGGGATCATGAAATGAAAGTTGTTGCAGCAGTTTGTAAGGAAGTCTTTTAAAGAACCATTTGTCAGAGAACACAGACACAAGAAAAGGAGCTAAGCACGATCAGATCATTCCAGGGTACAGTAATTTGCCCTGTCAAACACAGTGGGGATGGCTTCTCATTATTATCCTTTCATCTTTCTTATTCTGGGCTTCTTCATCAACTTTTACTGTAGTTTCCTAACTGATATTTCTAGCTTTATTCTCCCTGGCTCCTAGTTTAACACAGTTCTCCTGAAAGCGTTATGATTTTGCAGCACACCTTCGGCCATTTTGCTCACCCACTATAATGATCTCTTTGTATCCTCTCAATCTACACTAGCTGGCAAAAATTCTAAAGTTTGCCATTATATCTTTTTCTGTTTTCATGACAATTCGCCAGCTACAGTTTTCAGTATTTATTTTCCTATAAGCAAACTTCATCCATAATGATTTATTGAGTATTTTTCTTACTTACAAACTTTTATTCTTCTCTCATACATTACTTCTGACCTCAGTTTCTCATCTCTCCACTCCCCCCAGTACTTCCAACCAATTCCCTTTTTCCCCAGACCAATTCCTCTCCATTTTTGAGAGAGAAAGATGGAGAGAGAGAAAGTGTGTGTGTGTGTGTGTGTGTGTGTGTGTGTGTGTGTGTGTGTGTGAGAGAGAGAGAGAGAGAGAGAGAGAGAGAGAGAGAGAGAGAGAGAGAGAAGGAAAGAGCAGGCTTCCCAGGGATAGTCACCAAACATGGTGAAATAGGATACATTAAGACTGGACACAAACCTTCATGTCAAGGCTGCAAAAGTCAACCCAGTAGGGGGGAAAAATGCCCAAACATAAGCAAAAATGTCAGAGACACCCTCCACTCCAATCGTTGGGAGTCCCACAAGAACACCAAGCTACACAAACATAAGGATTGTACAGAGGACGTAACTCAGACCCATACAGAGTCTGTGTTTGTTGTTTCTGTCTTTGTGACCCTTTATGAGCCCTGCTTAGTTGATACTATTAAATAATTCTTAACATTATTATGTATCTGAGGTTTTGTTTCAGTTGATTTGTAACACTAAAATAACTGGAACCTTGAATCCACAAACACCCAAAGGTTCCCATGTTTCTGATTCTACCTGTTTCTGGAGTTTCAAAGATATAACTCTATTCTAAGTTTAATATAATCTATGCTAAGATTATATTAAAAACTACTAAATTATTTGAAATCCTCGTCCTATGGTTTCCATATCTGGAAATTAAATTAAAACTAGAAAAGTAATAGATACAGAGGCATTTGTCAAGTCTTCCTGTAGTGTTGCACCCTCTTCCTAGCAATTGGATTATTCTTCTGTTTATGAATAATGCATGATCTAGGTTAGAGTCTTCAGAATCACTCTCCTGAGTCTTTCTTTGAAGCTAAAATCAAGACATAGTACCATTATTTCCACCATTCAAGAGAAACATGTGATTTTAGATAAAAATTAGTTTCTAGTAAAACTTATTCCTTTTTTATGAATTTGAATCCCTTGAAGAGCCGTTAAGAGTCCTTTCAAGTTTAAAAAATAGAAATTATTTCATAACTTTGCTTACTAATGTCACAGGAAAAACTTAGAAAAAATATTTCTTTTATCACAATTTAATCATCCTGTCTTTATGTGCACACATTGATATTAAAAATGTATAAATTTTATTTTCATGTCTTGTTATTGTTTTCATTAGAATTGACTACAAATAAAGAATGATTTTACCCTCTGTGAAACTGTCTTGAGCTCACTTCAGTTACAGGGATTCAGTAGCTTTGATACCCAGACAACAATGTTTAGATTTCTAATTTGTACTTTAATTGGAAAAGAGTCAAAGATACCATAGAATCAGTTTTAAAGCACAAATATTTACTATACTTATTCTCAAAAGATATTGTACTGCATTCATGATGAGTCTGTAATCATTTATAAACAATTTTTTATAAATAAATTTTTATAAATCATTTATCAACAATTTTTAATCTATATGTTATAACTTAGAGTTTTATGTATTATCAACTTCAGAACTCATTTAAATTCATTTTTACTTCTCAGTGGAGCAGAATTCTAGTTGTTTCTTCATTTAACAACACAAAAACATCAACTGCAATGTTCTTAGAAGTGAAAACAATAAAATAACTAATTCTGGAAAAGATTCACCGTTTTACAGTTACTATTTATGTGACTAAAGATATAGCAACTATCAAAATCGTCTGTAAGTTTTATGAAATGTAAAAATATTCTAGTAATTTTCATTCTAGTGTGAGAAAAAAGAGTGATATATGAAGGTATCAATAAATGTTAAGCAAAAGTTACCCATATTTATAGAACCATACTCATACACATTTTGTTTGATTGTACTTTCAAAATCAAACAACAAAAATTACTGACATAGTATTGGAAAACTTTGGGAAGTGAATGGGGTGAGCAGTTACACCATGTATTACCATTTACACTGTAGCTACTTCTAAGATCTAACACAGAGCCGTGGAGTTTAACACACCTAAGGAGATGTTCCTTTCCACAGTTCAGCTAAAGAAAGTCTCAATAAAAGCATTCATAATTGGTTACCATTGAATGGGTAGAACTAAGAGGGAGAAGGTTGGACTGGGAAGACAAGATAGGAATGATAGATTATTTAAGTTTTCCATTATGTGTAAGAAGAATTTTAATGATAAAGAACAGACTTCTCTATGAGAATGAACCACTGAAGTAATAGGAGGATATGACTATTTGCTGAATGAGGACCAAGGAGCTCAATAACATAATTACTAATTAAAGTACTTGCATGATATTTACATAATTAAGAACAGAGACAACATTAATACTATGATAAAGAAACATAGCCAGGTGCTAAATTTTATGTGTATGATGCCTACATGGTGGTGGCACAACTGAAAGTACTTTGACAGAGGTCTCCCAAGAACATGCCATCACACACACACACACACACACATACACACACACACACACACACACACACACACACACACACACGTTATTTATTTGTGCATGTGAGCCAAAAGGTTTTATGGTGAATATATACTCTGTTGTCAAAATTTACAATGGGGATGATTTGACTAATAGGGATAAAGAATATTACAAAACACACTGTGAATACCAAGAATATTACCACTCAAATTCAGAATCTTTCATGAGCAGGCACTTGGGACACAGCAACAGTCACAGTAGGGGCTATAAGGAAAATGGTATTTTTCTCCAGTGGAAATACAGCTTTTCAATTAAACAAACAAACAATTAAGGGAAATGTCCTAAGAAGAGATTTAGAATATAATGTAACTGTAAATAAGCAAATATGGCTCTCTTGAAGATATCTATAACCAATTCAAAACTTGGCTAACAGATAAAGAATAAAGAGAACAAATCCTTTGGGTTGACTATCTCTAAGATAATGCACATTATGGTACTCAATATATACCAGCTATGATCAGAATATGGTGGAAACAGAAAAATTTGTCTTTAATGCTGCCAAAGTAGACTGAGAGATATTTAAACATATATTTGTTATATCTACATATATATCATACACAGACACACCTATGTATTCTTGAAACATATGGAAGTAACCAAAGAATATTGCCAAACAAGCTTACACACTATATAATTAAGACGATGTATTATATTAACAAATATGCAAATGGAAACATTTCCTTTTTCCAGCTTTTAATGAAAGTTCTTCCAGTGGACCTCTTGCAAATAGACCTATTAGACCCAAATTTCAGAAATTAATGCATGTGTAAAATCTCTTTATCCCTGGAAGATCACAAGAGAAAACATCATACTTCTGCATTGACATACTGCACACCAAAACTGAAGTGTACATATGACTTTATTAAATTTCAGTTTTAAATGACAGTCTAAGCACAAACAGAAATAATAAGACATCGAAAAAAGCAGAAAATTCAACACAATACACACTTACATTGACAAAGTTACCTAATGAGTTTTGCCTACACGCTAATCTCATTTTATTGAACAAACCGTGAATCAGTGTTCTTCAAATTCATATGTTTGAAAGAAAAAGAACCATTCCATAAAAGGATAATGCACTCCTTAATTAAATTATAAATTTCAGTGTAAGCTCATTGTATGACTCATTGGCCTTTATCTCTCTGCTTCTCTAATTTAAATTGAATTCACATAAGCATTCCTAAGAACTCATACTGTTGATTTGTTTGTGAAAATGTACTTTACAAAAGGATTTTGTTAATGTTTTCATATCACTTGAAACAAGAGGTAGTCGAAGTATTTCAAAAAATTATATTAACTGCCAGTTTCTATAACTACTTTTCTTCATGAATTGGGTTAAAAACTTATTTTTAGTTCAGGAAAGTAAGAAGTTACAGAGTTGGTACTTTGTAAAAACTTTTAAAGGCTATTGAATTGTCAGTGTTAAAATTCTAAATAGAGGAAGATAGGCCAGAAGGATCACAGTACACTCAAATGTGTGTTAGAAAACTGCAGGACATGATGGCATTGAAACTTAACTCTGGTTTTATTTTTGACCACATTTTTATCCAAAAAATTATTAATTCTACAGGGTAAGAAATTATATTTATGATTATGTTGAATTGTTTTTGTGTCTTCAGATACTCTAGATAATAATTTATATGCCTAAGGATTAGAACTAACACCAGAGAGAACAAGACCTTTCTAATGAGTAATTAGAGTTCTGACTTTGGAAGAAAGGAGTAGCAAAGGCTTTGTGTTCTGGAGTAGCTGCATCAAAAAGAGCAAGGTTCAGGAGACACTGGTAGAGATGCATGTTGGAATTTGAGGGATGACAGGCAAAGGTCCTCTTTCTGAGTGAATCATTATACATTTCACCAGTTTGATCTAAAAAGACAGCAAGCCCAAGGGATGAGAAAAATCTCTCAGCTAACGATCATATCTTAGTTGTTAAGGTCCATGGGGAATGGAAAATTTCATCTCAGCATGTCTTTCTGAGTTGATATTGTACATATTTTTGGTAGAGTTTTCTTGCTTTTTGTTGTTAGTAACAATTATCAGCAATCTTTATTTTATCTCCAAATTAGGATCCTTATAGTTTCCTTGGGTCTTTTAGTTATCACATGTCAAAGCTTTGAATTCTCCCTGCCTTCCGCAGGAAGAGAGTTCCTCTCATGGTGTTGAAACAGATTGGAAAGCAGGTTCTGAACAGTGTCCTGGTACTAGGCTAGAATAACTGAGTCTAATGGAGTTGGAAACCAAGTAAGGCAAACAAAATTCACTAAATTCTGTTATTTGCATCCTTACTGCCTGTATCAGTTGGAACTACCAAATGACGGATGTTGTGCATGAAAAAAGTCAAATGCAATATTAAATCACCAGCATACATAAAGCAGAATACTTATATTACCTTAGCTTGTTAAAATCATTTGCTGACTAATAAAGAAGTGTTTACAGATGTAGACACTCAGATTCTCAAGGACCAAAAAAAAAAAAGGGGGGGGGGAGTTATTTAGGGCTTCAGAAAACGGAGAGCTTGAATATTTAACCAAAGTACTATTTTAAATGAAATTCATATGGAAAAATAAAGTTTACAACCCAGAAATACTGAGAAGAACTCAATGAAGAGAGACTTTTGCCTCCTTTACACTTTCCTGTAGATGAAATAGGATTGGCAGATTCCTCTGTGTGTGCAAAAGGCTTTTCAGAGAAGTGTAGATTTTAGTCCCTGTTCTTATTGCTCCTGGGCTGTCTTGCAGGAAAGGCCGTTAAATATTGTCTATGTCTATGTTTTATATTAATTATCATCAGGAAATGCCTTGCACCATTCAAATCTCAATTAAAAAGAAGAACAAGCAAGATAGGCAACTCTGTACACTTCCTTTTCACTACAGAAGGAAGGTGACAGTATAGAGTAATAGAACCTCATAGCAAGAAATATTATAACTTTCATTCATTTTATTATTCTTGATGGCTCATAGCCAAAGAGTACACATATCAACAAGCCAAATGACAGAAAATTGATAGGATTTATGACTCAAACTTTTAGAATAACAGGATGAATTCAGCCAGATTCTGTTGAGACAAGCTTTACAGAATTTGTTTTGTCAACCATGTGGGACAGAGACTGGAAAGTGGTGACTGTGGTTGCTAAGGTCTCAGATAATGTGTGATGTGTTTGAATATCTTGTGATCAAGTGAATGGAATAATTGAAATAACAAGAAAAAAGCAGAATATGTTAATAAAACACCAAAGGAATTTTAACTGTTTTCAGGCAAGATGACATGCTGGAAGCTGCCGCATTTGACCAAGTGAAGAGGCAAGTCAGGAAAAGATGAAAAAGACTCTGCCAAAAAGCAATTAACAAAAGGAAAAGCTTGGAAGTTTATTGTTAGTTAAGAGATACCCAATAGGGCTGTGCATTGAGACAGTGATGTAAGAAATATACCGTGGCCTGCAGAAAAGCTATGCTACTGCATTGGTAAAGAGACAACACTAGCTGTCTTCAAGGTTAAGTCCCTTCTAAAAATGTGCTCTATAAGACCAGCAAACTGGACAGACACAGAATGAGGGTCAGATACGCAGTTGGACAAGACCATTGTGGAAGGAGAGTTGTCTAGAGTAGTGATGCCTTGGTAGTTTACAGCAGAAATTCTCAGAGTACTCTAGAGTCGTAGGATGAACTATGGTTGTCTCCAGTGCCTGGATCTGCCATGTCAGGATAGTAGAAGCAGCATATGGATTTAGCAATACCTGCTGCTGAGCATGCATACACTCAGACAAGAAAAACAAACAAATGTAAAACAGACAAACATTGACAGTAAGTAAGGAAAGAAATCACTTTTTCCAATTAGCAGGAGACCACCCAATAATATAAATAAACATAAGAACAAGTGGATGCTCTCCCTCCCCAGAGCATCAATCATAGAAGATTGTACTGAAGGTAAAATCCTGGCACAGCAGATAGGAAGGTGCATTTTGTAATCTTAGGCAGAGTGTCTAAGGCGAAGAAATTTCTGAGGAAAGTTGAAGACCCAGACACACAGATTCTTGTGTGTCAAACAAGACAAAATAACAGCAAAATAAATAAATAAATAAATAATCAAGACCCATACTCATGATGAAGAGAAAGATGCTATGTATGTACAGTAACAATAAAATAAGAGGACATGAATGAACAGCAGAGTGAGCAGAGAGTTTAAAGGGAGGAAAAGGAAAGGAGAAATGTTATAACTAAACTATATTCTCAAAAATTAAAAAAAGACTTTAAAAATAAAAATGTGCTAAGACACGTATACAAAAAGGAGTTAGAACACCATAAAACTCAGTTTGTGCAAAATAATTTATAAGTAATAAAATTAAAGACCAGTGAAGGGGTTAACAGAATAAGAAATGTAGAATAAAGAGGAAGATTATAGGATAAATTATTAAATATAAGAGTGAAGGAGATGGTGCATATGGAGGGGCAGGTTTGTAATTAGTCATGATTCTTGTGCCAAAGGCCATCAGCAAGTGTGTACACAGTCATGGACTATACTTAAGATGCTGCAGTATTTCTTATCAAATATCTCTTAGACTCTGAGACTATGGAAAGCAGTATCTAGACTGGGGTATGGTTACAACAAAATAGATGCTGAGAGACTGTGTTCTTGGCCGTATGAACTGGTGTCCTAGACACTAGATGGTATTCATATTTCTCACATTGTTCATACAAAACTTACCTTCCTAGTGGCAAACACATATCTATTCTCAAATGGACACAGCTCCACTTCCCTTGTCAGCTCCTACTATGTAGACCTTTTGTCTCCAGGGCTATATCCAAACTAAAGATCAAAGTAGTATTTTGAGTCTGCAAGGTGTAAAACTTCACTTATTATCTGAAAACTTTTTAAAACTTACTTTTGAAGTTTATATTATTCTGAGAATTGTATACAGAATATTCTATTTGCATTATCTCTACTTCTTCCTCTGTTTTCTTCAACTCCTCATAATTCCTCCCTCCTTCCCTCCCTCCCAAACTCATGACCTCTTTTTTGATTATTATTGATTTATACACACAGACACATGTATATACCTATCTATGTATAAATAAATCCTTCTGGGTTTGACTGGGTTTATGAATGCCATTTTCTTGTTGTTCACAGGAGCTGGTTTTTAGATCTTACAATCTTCCCAGCCCCTCTTCCATGTTGGTCTCTGAGTCTTATATGAAGGGATTGTACTGAAGATGCATTAACTAGGGTTTTATACCCATAGTGACTTTTACAGAAATATAAAAAAAGAGAATTTAAAGAATTATTGCCTTTTGAAATGCTGTTTATTTGGTGCAAATAATTACAAGGAACAGTAACTATTTCTAAGAAGTATTTGGAAATAATTTTTTATTGAAGTATACAATGGAGAAAAATCTTTGTCCTTAGATTATCAAATATAGTACAAAAAAACCACTTATAATTCTTACTTTCCAAATACATATTATGTTAATAGAAATATATTTACATATTTATGTATTAACCAACAAATTTGTATTCAGTAATTATTTCAATATTACTTATAAAATTCAAAAAATACTACTATATGATCTACTACTGTTTTTATAGATGTATAGCAAAATCAATTTAATATTAATAGTGAACATTATATAGTACTAGTAATGTTAATTTAATTTCAACAACGTTTTGTTGACACGTATTTGCATTGCAGTAACGAGCTGTGTTAGTTTTCTTGGTTTTTGTTTTGTTTTTTGAGACAGGGCTTCTCTGTAGCTTTGGATCCTGTCCTGGAACTAGGTCTTATAGACCAGGCTGGCTTCGAACTCACAGAGATCTGCCTGCCTCTGCCTCCCAAGTGCTGGGATTAAAGGCATTGCCCGGCTTTGTTAGGCTTCTCAGTTCATCAAGCCCATCAATTTGTGTCTTATGATAACTAAATGTTCTTTTCCAATTTTCTACTCAAATAATGGTATAAGATTTACATATGTAAATTAACAAAAACCATAAAACACTAAATTCTGATAATCTTTAGACTATGCAGATAAATGTCAATAAAATATAACATAGCTATAATGCAAAAGTGTATCTGTTATTCATAAAACAAATCAAAAACCATAGATAGCATTTTACCAGGCAAATCTTCTGCAATTGAAAACTAAGCTATCCTCAAGACAACCTAATTGAAGAGCAATAGCTACTCTTCCATACATTCTGAGTGTTGTTGGTAACACCCATGATGAACTGCTCACAATTGCTTTTAACTCTAGTTCCTGGGGGTTGGATATACTCTTTTGGTCTCTGTAGGTACATAAACACGTGTAGCATACCCGTGCACAGGCACACAAATAAGCATAAAAAGTAAATCTAAAATATCAAGACAAAGACTAGCAAAGCTGTTCAGAGGACAAACATGCTTGTTACCCAACTTGATGAGGTGAGTTTGATTCCCAGGTTCTACATGTTAGTACGAAAGAATTGACATCTGAAGTTTTCTTCTGAACTCATTATGCAACAATGGTATTGGCACACCACACACATACACACAAACATACACAAACATGCACACATACATGCCTACATGTGCCCACATATGAACATAACAACAACAAACAAAAAAATACCTAAATATCCAACTTAGAAAAAATTTTTAAAAAGTGTTCATTCCCCAAAGTGGAATGCTATATGTAAAAACCACCTAAAATTTTGAAAATGACTTCAAAATCAACGAGGAAGTATGTACATAGATGCTAGAGATTTTCAGTATAATTTCTCAGGAAGTAATAGAAAGTTTTGGGGTAGCTGGAAAAGACTGCAGGTAGAAAAGAGAAATTTAGAACCATGCTGGTGAGGACTCTGCTCCAAATGAGGAACTGCTGCCGAAATCATAAGCTGATTTCCAAGAAGGTTAATAATCAGGAAAATACATTTTAAAATTTGAACTTTCAGAAACAAGTGATTAGAAACTGAAGGAAGGAATGCCAGTCATCTATAGTGGCAAATGGTTTCTCTGCTCACACCATGTGAATACATGGGATCTAACTTAAGTCATCAGGCTCCTCAGAAAGCACTTTTACCCTCTGAGCCATCTTGCTGACTTAGTAGGAGAATCTAATCTAACTTTGTACACGGCCAATCTTGAAAGTAATGAGTCTAGATATTTATGTGAAGAAGTTTCTGAGCAGGATTTCTTCACCTAGTTTTGGCATAAAAATAGATAAACAGACACAGTAGCTCTGGATGGGAGAAAGAAGTACTAAGACCAAGGAGAATATTTTGAAAATCTCAGTCCTTTTAGGTGGCAAAGAAGTTAAATGTCAGAAATAGATTCTGAAGGTTTTCAAAGCAAATAACGCATGTGACTTGATAATCCTTTTCTGAAACCAAGAGACACAATGGTTAAAACCCACAGTTTTGTCTGTGAGATCACCAGTATTTTTCAAAAGCTTCAACAAAACAAGAGCAGTGTTGAGATGAGGTGATGGTTAAAATTCCCAGTGTTAAGGAAGAGGTCAATACGCATCATTGGTTTAATGGACTAATCTAAGGAGAGGAATGGAAGTTCCTGAGTGATTTACATGTGGAGACACATTGTCAGGGGAATGAAAGAGGGCAGAAAGCCTGAGGTGAAAGGTAGACTAAGAGACACACTCCGAATGAATTCCAGGCCCCAAGCAGCTGATAAAACCACTCTGTTATGGATTTGTGCACCATTCAGATCTAAAAGACACTTTCCATATGTAGCAGAAATCCAGTAGGCGACAATCACAAGCAAATGAAGATAATTTTGAGCCTTTTAAGTTCTATCGGAGAAATACTGATGGTACTTATCTGCATACATTTTTCAGGCTAAATATTTTATTTAATATATTTTAAATGTTTGTGGAAATGGAAACTGCATTATACAAAGATAAACACATGTCAATGTAAATGTTATTTAGAAACTTATGCCTTTTAAGAGAAAGGTTAATGTGTTCCCAGGCAGCTCTACCTGTTTAACAGAACAACATAAATGGGATGATCTTTGTCTTTGTCCATTTTAGCTAAGAGTTCTGCAACATTATTTAAAGAAAATGTCAACTATTATAAAATTAAAGGAAAATTAAGTTCATAATAAATACATGTTGTCCATATTCCTGCTGATAGACTACATGTTACCACGACCTTCTTTCCACGCTCATCTCTGGAAAATGAACTAGTTGATGAGACTAGCAATGGATAAGTACTTGCCAAAAATCAACACTGAAGGACAAATTTTCTATTGGAATATATTTGAGTTTGTGGAATTACATCACATAATAAAAAATGTATCATTTTAGTACTTTAGTAATGAAGCAGAGAATTTTAAACACACACACACACACACACACACACACACACACACACACACACACATCACAAGTTACCTTAAAGTTCTAAAGTGAAAAGTATAATCTCAAGAAGACATTTGAAAGTTAAAGCATAATTTAAAACGGCAGAAGAGTTTCTGAAATTGTAGATAGATGAATATTAATTTTATTGTGATGAATATGAAGAAAAAGGAATTGTACTTAAAATGATACTTTCAGCCATTAAAGGGTGAGCAGTATTACAGATGCAAGAAAATTCTCATAAATAGGAGATAAATAAAAAGAGAAAAAAACAACTGTATAAAAGTGAATTTAGAATCTGTAGATTGGATAGAATATTATGAGAAATACTCTAATAGAGATGTGAAGCCTCACACCCCTCAGGTATCACGATAAAAGCATGGACAATGCAGAAAACAAAAGTACAGCACCAAATGTGAACTTCACCAACTAAGCAGCTCAATATTAGCAAAGCAAAACTAGAGGGATTAAGCAGATCATATTTATATATTAACTTCTTTATGAGCATATACACACATACATGTGCACATGTGCATATCTCTGGGTATAGCAGCAGCAATTAAGAAATGGAGGTTATGGATTTGAGGAGACAGAAGGACAAGGACAGAATTGGAGGAAAGAAAGGGAGGTGGGGAAAGGTTTTAAAAACAATACAAATATTTAAATTGTTGACAGAGGTTTTTTCTTTCCCACGTGGTTTCACAGCCATTCAGTCCCAAAGAAACACACAGAGGCCTACTTTAATTATAAACCAGTTGGCTTATTAGCTTGGCTTCTTATTAACTAACTCTTACATTTTAAATTAACCCATAATTTTTGTCTGTTAACCACATGGCTTGGATCCTTTTATCATTGAGGCATTCTCATCTTGCTTCCTCTGTGTCTGGGTGACAACTACAGACTGAGTCCTTCCTCCTCTCAGAACAGAAGATGTTCTAATCGCCCCACCTATACTTCCTGCCTGGCTACTGGCCAATCAGCATTTTATTAAGCCAATACATGTGGCAAATCTTTACAGAATACAAGAACACTGTCCCACAGTAATAAACCAATGGAAATATGAAAATGCAAATAAAATAAGGAAATACATACTTATATATAACAATGCAATGAAAATATATATGTTTAGAAGGATAGATTTAATTTGATGCTTACTCTGTGTATGTGTGTGTGTGTGTGTGTAAAATCGTAACACTATATCCCACACATTTGTAAAATTATTTTGTGTCAAATAAACAATATATTTGTGGTGGTTTGAATAAGAATGGCCCCGACAACCTACTGCATTTGAAAGCTCACAGTGTGGCACTATTTTTGTAGTAGGTTTGCTCTTGTTGGAGGATGTTTCCAAAGCCCAGTTCAAGCCCAGTAGTAATCACTCTTCTTGCTGCCTGTGAATCAAGATGTAGAATGCTCAGTTATCTGTAATGCCATATTTGCCTGCTTGCCACCATGTTCCTGCCATAATATAATATAATAGACCTCTAAAATTTTAAGAAAACACCAATTAAATGCTTTTTCTTTAAAAAAAAAAAAAGAGTTGTCATGGTCATTGTTTCTCTTATTTACAATAGAACACTGACTAAGACAACATTTTAAAACAAAATGGATGTTTCAGTAATGTATCATGAAAATGAATTTGGATTATCCCCCTGTGGGGATATATTTTCTACTTTTTTGGTGTTTCTTTTGTTAATTGGTGAGCTTAAATCTGCATCTTTTGCTGTCCTGACATATTTTTAAATATTCATGTCATTAATCAATGCTTTCTAATCTTGTCATTTTAAACCTCTATTTTTATTGGTAATTGCAATGTCATTATCAACTAGTATTGACTTATTGTCGATCATATGTGAAGTTTGACAGTGCAAATTAGTAAGACTCCTGATGATTTATCTGGATCTGCTGTTGGAAGAGTATAAAAAAATACATTTTATACCTGATTTCTGATTTCTCCAAGGCTTCCTTCCATCTTTGTCTGTGTGTTGTTTCATAGTTTAGACATGCAATCATAGCTATCATTATCCTCCCCTCTTATGCAGAATTAGTCAATAGTGAATAATTCCAAAACCTGGATGAAAATATTTGAATAGGTTTAAATGGGAAATAAATGACAAGGAATATTAGAGTATGCAAATTGGATAGAAAGCAAAATAAATTCTTAAATTTAGAAGACAAATATTTGTACATATATGTAGTCCACATCTATGTAAATATTGCAATGCATTTTTATATTTTTACACATTTTATGTACATATTTTTGAGATGTTTTAAAATATGTATGAACATAAGTAAGTCAATAGATTAGTCTGTAAAATTGTGGTATTTTATATAGGCATGAATATCATCTCAGTTTAACTACAGAATTATAATCTTTAGTTTCATGCTCTTCAAGAAATAAGCCTGAATGTTTCATAATAAAAAATTAGGTCTATCATTTCATAATCATAGTAGAACAAATAAAATTATTTGAGAAAAATATGAAAATAAACAATATTAAGCAATTCATGTGCAGTGCGAAAATCTAAGACAAATAAATGATCTAATAAAAGAAACATTAGTTAAATATTTATTATTTTCAAAGCATTATGCTAAAGAAGAAAGCAATGAAAAGGCCAATGCTAATAGAGTATTTATTGTACTGAAAAGGAAACTACTCAGTCTGTGCATATAATGCAAAAAAAGGGAATTAGTTTGAAGTATAGATAATAAGAGTAAGCCAGCCTTATGAAGAACCATTTTATTCTAGTGATTAATACTGTACTGACAATTAAAAATATCAACTCTAAAGTTGTTACAAGTTTGGATTATTAACCTACTAACAATCAGTTCTAACACTATTATTTTACAAATTATCAGCAGGTATGAGCTTAAAAGTGCCAAGTTCTCAATGATATTAAAGATTTTGGACACTTTTATATAATATTAGAAAGTCTTTACATCATGCTAATATATAAAGAATGCAAAAGTAATTTTGAAAGGGGTTTGGTTTTTAATAAATATGATATCTATATTTTATACAATAATAGTGATGAAGTATGAAGTTACATGGATTGAACAAACTGACGACAAGTGAACAGACTTGGCCAAAGTGAGCAACCCTTACATATATAATATATATATATATTATATCTCAGATATATTTTAATCGTTACATACATTGTCACATCTCAATGAGACACTTTGTGTGGATGTTTTGAAAATACTTATTTTTTATTTATTTGGATAATTAAGAAATTTAAATATATACAGCTATATTTAACATGAGTCAGAAAATGGAACTGTAGGCCATTCTCTTAGAGTCTCCTTCTTGGTATAAGGGTAACAAGCATCCTTGTACACTTCCTTGACTCATAATATTCACTATGAAGATAAACCACTTTTCACTCCGAAAATTAAAGGACATTTTGTTTTGTCCTAGTCAGTGATGTTAGGCCTCATGAGGCCTGGACGTGAGGCCCAGTGTAACTTCCTAAAACTAACTTGAGTTCGGTGAGGCCTAGTATAACTTCCTGAGCCTGGCTTGAGTTTGGAGACCTGTCTCTGGCTAGCTGACGTAGACTTCCCTCTGCCCAACCACGACTAGCGTGGCTATTACTGGTCTTTGTTCCTTGCTTTGTGTTGACCCATCCCAGGCTTCTCCACTCCTATCACAACCCTATACAAGTCCCTGATTGATACCATTAAACGAGTTTCTACTTCTGTAGACTCCCGACTTAGTGGGTGTGTTTCTCCCCATGCCCAGGGTGGAGGCTGAGTCTCGAGAGTCATCACCCTGTTCAGCACCAGTGAGAGTCAGGCCTGTCTGGCTCTGTCCTGCTCTTTCTGCCAAGAACCAGGCAACTGAGAGTCTCTTGAAAAGCAGGGACTGTCTGGTTCATCAATAAAAATAAAATATAAATTCTAGCATTTCTCATAAAATCTAAAAAAAGAATGGCATCATCAACTATTGTTGCAACAAATGTATTAAGATTCTCTAAATAGTATAAATGATTTTTAATGGTATATATATATATATATATATATATATATATATATATATATATATTTTACCATTAGTAGATGACCTAAAACTCCTCACATTTTGGAGGATTTGTGTGCTGCAGTTTATGTATGTCTTTAAAGACTGTTTCTTTAAGCATTTTAAGTGTTCATGTACCTGCATGTGTACATTCATATGTACTGAGTAGATTCAATGCTATTTAATATATTCTCTTATTTCTTGTCACTTATACACACTTGTCAAAACAACTGCAAAAACATTTATAGGTTCACCTCTGCTTTATCATTTTCTTTGTAGTTGACATTTACTAACTGGCTATTAGTCATTTATTTTTATCTCCAGAAAGGCCTCCAAATCCAAAGCCATTTGCCCTGATCATTTTCCCTAGTGCTAAATTATTTTGCACTTCTGAAGTCCTTTTATGTGAGTTTAGAGAGATAAAATACATCAGACATAACCGTTTAATAAAACTTCAGTGAAGTGATAAATCAGAGGGCTGTGGCAAACAATGTGCTGGTGACACCAAATGGTGCAAGGGACAGATCTTGTACGAGGAAGCCCACTGAAAATTAAACAGATCTCATTCACTTTAATTCATAAAAACGAACAAACAAACAAAAATCCTTGATCTTTTAAAATCTATTGTTTGAAGCACAACAGTTTGTTTTCATTAAGTTGTGTTTTGTTCCATGTGATTATCAATTATCGGGTTTTCAAACATATTGCATTATCAATCTGAAAATACAATCTATTTATTTTGAATTTATGGAGTTTTTGCTTAACTTCTAGTATGCACAAATAAAGCACCTCAGTGCTTCCCACATTGTTCATAATTGACATCACATACGTCACACGCTTACTATCTGTAGCCTCATCAATTCTTGTACGGCAGAGGTTGGTCAAGTAAAGCTATACACTCTCAGCTTTCTCAAGAAAGCTCTCTTATAGTCGTTCTTCCTTAACACTTGTTCAGGCAAAGGAGCAGAACAATAAGTTGGTTCAGGGAGCAATGACTGGAGCAGTGGAACCACACAATTCTCCCTTCTAAGGAGTGAAACTCAGCTGATGCCTTAGGTGTGCTGACTGTCTGTCCTCCTACTCTCTGAAATGTACACTACTAACGGGCTACCATTGTTGTTGAAAATCATCAAGTCAACAGAGTTCCGGAGCTCTGATTGAAAAATCTAATCTCTTTTACTTATAGATTAGGAGAATTTACAGCAAAACATGGAAATTACCAGATGGGCAATGGTGGCGCAAATCTTTAATCCCAGTACTCAGGAGGCAGAGGCAGGCAGAAATCTGTAAGTTCGAGGCCATCCTGGTGTACAAGAGCTAGTTCCAGGACAGACTCCAAAGCTACAGAAAGAAACGCAGTCTCAAAAAAAAAAAAAAAAAAAAAAAAAAAACAAAAAAAAAAAAAAAAAAAAAAAAAAAAAAAAAAAAAAAAAAAAAAAGAACAAACCAACAATCAAAAAAAAAAAAAAAAAACCCAGAGAAACAACAATACGAACAACAACAAAAATAACATGGGTTATACCAATTGCAGTAGACTTTGTCTATGCTTTCAGATTCCTTTAAGCATTTATAAACACGCATCTTTTAAGTAACTTTAATTCTTAACTCTAGGGAAGCGTACTAAACTTTCATTTAGTCTTCAATTCATAAAGACTTGCTCTATGTCTGTAAGCTTCCAATTTGTCATGAAAAATAGTGTGTGAGTAAAAGGGAGAGAGTAGAAATAGTCAAAATATATTTTATACATGTATTCTTGAATAATATTTTCTATGATTCTGGAAAATAATTATTTATTTAAATACCTAGAGGTGGTCTCAGGTAAAATTTTTGATAGTTTATATCTAATATTTCAATAATAAAGAGTTATGAAGGAGAAAGGAGAAGAAAACAGGAGAGAAACTAAAAGAAATCACTCAGGAATTATATTTTAATTCTGTAAATTTAAATATCGGCAATAAATCACAAATTATTCAATTTTCAATACTTTTGCAGTATTTGAGAGTCTATTAAATAACACAATGAGTATAAATTCTGGCCTCTATGACTTCAGTCACAGTTTCAACAAGGAATATAGATTTTTAAATTAAATATTATTTGGGAATTTTATACATGGATACTATGTGTACATCATTTAGACTCCTCATATTTTTCACCCAAACTCCTCTTGTTCTCTCCATTTTCAAATTGATAACCTCATCTCTTTAATTATTGGTGTCTGTTTAAACATTATTACTTAATTGCAACTAAAAGGAGTCATTATAATTGCAAAGGGGCTGAGCCAAAAGGAGATTTGGGTTGAGGAAAACCGAGTTTTTTCTTGGATTGTTTATCATCCAAGGACTTATAAATCCCTGGGATGACAAGCTTCCAGATCGTTATATTAAATATTAGCATTAACTATAATCTAACATTATGATTTCTAAAAATAATATTAAACCTGTTTAAACTACAAAATAATCTCATCCTTATAATTATTATCATTCTTTATTATGCTCACATTCACTGCTCCTTGTGCCTAATCTGAAATTTCTATTCATAGATCATTCAGTTGAACTTCAAAGTCTCCTCTTACATAGATGTGAATTATATCAGAATGTAGAAAATCTAGATTTTCTATACCTATAGGTAAGAGGTTTGTCAAACTTTCATGCTTTAGTGAGACTTTTTTGCTTGTTTTCCCTTCCTTCCTTCCTTCCTTCCTTCCTTCCTTCCTTCCTTCCTTCCTTCCTTCCTTCCTTCCTTCCTACCTACCTTTCTTCCTTCCCTTCCTTCTTCTCTTCCTCTCTCCCCATCCCTTCTTTTTCTTTCTTTCTAAAAGAAAGGCAACATGTAATATTGGGAAATCTTAAGTTATTTAAATTTACTTCAAAATTATGGAAATAGTGAACATAACAACTACCTCTTACATTGATTATTTTGAAAAAATATGCTTAAAACAGAAAAATAATGCACAAAAATAACTACATGAGAAAACTATTTGTAATTATGAAAACATTCTTAATATCACCATATTCTCTGCTACCTTTTATAAGTTTAGTACTAGCTTTCTTTCTTACCAACAAGTAGAAATTTTCAAGTAACCAGGAACAGTGAGTTTGTAAAAAGGAAACAATATCAAATTACAATTTAAAACTTAAACTCTTAGCTACAGTAAAATTGAGCATTCATAAATTTGATTTTAAAAATTACCTGCTTATATTTAAGTAAAATAAGAATTTTCTTTCAATCTTGCAGATTTTTAAAAATGGAAAATCCTAACTGCCACATCAGTGTAGACCACAGCCCCAGGAACAAAAATGTCTTGTTCTTCATCTTTTAAAATGTATTTTATTTTAATTATCATACAAATTTTTAGTAGTAGATAGATTCTGAAGTTTTAAAACAAGTATATTTTATTATATTTTTATTCCACTGAACCCTCATAACCAGCCTGAGCCACAAGGAATGCTTTGCTGAGGATATTTATTCATTGTATTTTACATACATGTGCTTTGCCTGTATGCATTTGTGTAGGTATACCACATGTGTACCTAATACCTGAAACTGGATGGAGCTAGAGATGATTGTCAGTGCTGAGAACTGAACCCAGGTTTTCTGTGAGAGCATTAAGCACTTTTAACTGCTTAGCCATGCCTCTGAAGGATGTTTTCTTAAGACTGCCTTAAATGATGGATTAGGATAAATATTTTAAATATGACTATATGAATATTAAATAACTGATAAAATATCTCACCTATTCAAATCAATATATATCCAAAAATACACACATAGACTATATATACATATACATATAAACATATATATGTGTATATATATATATAATATTAGAATACACACAGCAATCATAGAATTTCAAAGCTGGAAATTATAAATAATATATTTTCATACAATATGCTTTGGTCCCGGTCTCTATTCCCAGAAGCCACACAATGACTAACAACATCCTGTGACTCCAGTTCCAGGTGATTCAGACTCCCTGTTCTTACCTCTGTGGATATTAGGCATGTGCTGATACACAGACATAAATGCAGGGAAAACATCTATACATCTAAAATCGCCTTTAAAAGCTTGTTTTACAAAAGACAAACAATATGCTTTGTTCATACTTTCCCTTCCCCCAGCCTCTTCCATGTTTTACCTCATATGAAAATAATTTATTAGCAACGCATCACTAATTACAGCCTTCAGAAAGTCTACCCCATGGCCAGGTTTTCACCTGTTTTTCAAATGGTATTCTTTTTTCTGCCATAGAGGGTGTATCCATATACCAGAATCTTATGGTGGTATTTCATCATATAGATGTTTCTCTCAAGGTTCATCATAAACTATACGTGATTTTTCTGTATCAGTTACTCTGAATGCCATAAAATAAACATCTGAATCTTATAAAACACACCCTGTTTATCAATTCAAGACTTCCTTATAACTGATACTCATAAGACAAAAATATGTGAGAGCAGTATTTTCAGGTGCAGAATGTGCTACCTCAGGGCATGGTTGGAACTGCAAGGTGTGAACCTTCTGGATCATGATGATAGGTGCAGGATAAACTCTTTCCTTTTAGTAGAATGAGAAAGCAAAAGTGTCTGGCATTCTTTAGAAAATTGTACGTCAAAAATATTTGTGGAAGTGACATACTTCTGAAAATTATTTTGTTTTTATTCTGTAACCCAGAACATGTAATCCTTACATGTTCTCCAAGATACTTAATTCTAATCAGCATATGATTTGAAAAGCATCACACCACTGATTTCCTTGTATTAAAATCACATACAGTGTTTAGGTAAAATGAATTTCTTAAAGCCTTGTTTTTATAGTTAGTAGCATAATTAACATAGCCTTGGGTAAGGAAAAAATAGATTTTTCTTTATCATATAGAGACTGTTTCTGTTTATAATGTGATTAGAATTGGGAAACCTGGAAAAAAATAGCTTCCTCAATGTTACAGGTCACTTAACCAAATGTGCTATAATAATCATCAACTGATTCATCCCGGGCACTATAACATAACTAGATTACCAATTTCCTGTCTTTAAGATAACCTTCTGTGATCTTGATACCTGAAATTTTTGAAGGTACAGAATGGATAAATAAATTAGGATATACTGGTATGACCTATACTGAGTCCTCTGGGTTTGTAAGAGTAGCAGCATTTTCTGCCACTCCATTAAGGTGGAACAGTTTCCTACCTACTAATTTATTCTAAGCTGTATAATTGTGTGAGGAGGGCAGACATGTTAATAAAATAAATATCATCTTTCTGGGATTTCTCTATACAATAAATATTATTATTCTAGTAATCAAGTTTCCAGTGTTTCTATCAACTACCAAATATATCCATTCAAATTATGTCTTTGGAGAGTAGAAAATATACTGGACATCCATGTGTAGCTTGTGAGCCCTGTCTGAGATAGGATTACATTTATTGCTTAGCCCCATATGCCTCCAATACAAAAAGATTTTTAGGATAGCATTATTCTTCCAGGTATAAATGTCAGCTCAAATACTTTATCCATTTCTTAAACATGTTTAGGTATTTAACTTTCCCAAATTATATGTGATATAGTAAGTGGTAATGGGTTGCTGAGATAAGAAAGCATGTAATTCAGTTTTTATCTGGGGTAGGGAGATAACTCAGCAGTTAAGAGCATGTGTTGCTTTTACCGAAACCAAGAATTGGTCTGTAGCACTCACATGGTGATGCAAAACTATTTGAAATTCTACTTCTAGGAGACCTAATGCCATCTTCTGACTTCTCTGAAAACATACTTCCAAACTCTCTCTCTCTCTCTCTCTCTCACACACACACACACACACACACACACACACACACACAAATAATCTAAAAACTTTGTAAATGTATCTCATCACAGTCATCGTATGTGTGTGAGTGTGCGTGTGCGTGTGTGTGTGTGTGTGTGTGTGTGTGTAAATGAAAACATACATGATATGCAGAAGTCAATTCTCATATTTCACATCAAGTCTGGGTATTGAAATCAAGTTGTATTTCTTGTTATCAAATATTTTCACCTGCTTAGCCATCTTGTCAGACCAGAAAATGTAAAATTCTTACTATATAAACTCATCGCAACTTCACAATGATCCTAACTTCCAAAGGATGAAAATTTAAGAATTACTTTGGTTTTAACCACGGTGTAAGTAATCATTATATATTACTTTGAAGCTACATAAAATGGCTTCTCATATACCCTTAAATTGTTCTATTGTTTATACTGTAAAATAGACCTGATATTTGTTATTCTGCCTTGCTTCTGAAAAGCTCTTTCTTCTTCAATGATTAACTAGAGATTCCATGGATACATTGTTGTAGACATAGACTGTTCTTTCATTTCCAACCTTATGGACATGAATAATTACACAAAAATGATATTAATTACAATACTGTTGGCCAATGACTCAAGCATATTCTTAGCTAGCTTTTACATCTTAAATTAACCCATTTCAATTAATCTATTAATCTGTGTATTACCACAAGGCAATCTGTGTATTACCACAAGACTGTGGCCTACTGGTGAAGTTCTGCATTTTCTCCTTCGCAGCTACACTGCATATGCCTCTCTCTCTCTCTCTCTCTCTCTCTCTGTATCTTTTTCAACCTGGCTATATTCTTATATGACATAGGCTGAAACATATTCTTTATTAACCAGTGCTAACAAAACATATTCACAGCATACAGAGGGGAATCCCACATAACATTGTTACTAGTTATTCGCATTGTGACAAGTGATCCTGGGAATGCATATCCCACATAGAAAAAGGTGCTGCATTCTACTTAAAAAAAGAGGGAGTGTTGGCCTTTAACAGAAGAGAGTGGGCTTCTTTTTCAGACCTATGGGCCTCAAGGTATTTTAGAACTTCAAACTTTTCAAGGAATTGATTTAGGTACTCACATAGACAGAGAAGAATGGACATAAAAGATTATGTCTTAGCTCATTAAGTCTTTACTAAAACTGATGAATCATGAAAACAGCAATGATTATTATGTTGGTAAAGTGCTTATAGCTCATTCACAAACATGTCTGTACATATCCTGTTTAGAAAGTGATGTGGTCAAGATTCAACCTTTCGATTTTCTTACTACTTTGGTAATTAGCCCTTAGATACTAGTGAAATTATAGCACATCTAGAGTGCAGAAACCTATTTTATGCCCAAAATCAATTAAACATTTATATTTTTTATAAAATTGACATAGTATCAACAACATACCTTCCTGCACAAAGTAGTATTTTATTCCCTCCTAAAACAATACAAAACAAAACAAAAACATCCTTTGAGCATTCTCACGATTTTCCTTTACAATATTTGTTTTGAAGACTTATTTAATTTTCATTAAAACAATTCAATTACAACCAGTGGATACTTGCCCATTGCCTTTTCATTTTTTTTAAATTCCCCTGTTGTTTGTGTGTTTAAACAATTTTCCTACAGTATTACCTGATGATTAACATACTTACGCAAACTAAATTGTTTTAAGAGGTGTTTGAACCTCATTCATGCTTCCTTTTGTACTGGAAAACAAGAAAAGATTAGAAAACTCAATCCAAATTAATGGAACGTTTCTATTCTCTATCTGAATGTCACTCACTGTGTAAACACAGACATTGTCAGCTGAAGCAGCAAACGAGGAGCGTCCATAAAGTGTTCTTCCCTGCTGAGCACATTCGGAGAAACACTGAAAGTCTTGAAAGAAAAATGAAGGGAGTCTACTTTGAAATAAGCATGATGCTTCATGCTGAGGCAAATCTCACTCACAGGGTAAGTGAACATTGGAAAACAGAATTGCAAACCAGAAACAAGAAGCTATCTTTTGCTAGCTAGAGAGTCTGGCTACAAAGGAATAAAAGTGTTTGGCTAAACTTAAAGGAGGAAATTAAACAAACACAACAACAAAATTGTCCTAGATGTTATATACACGACTTCTTTAAAAGACTTCAGGTGAGCCTCTGCTTTGACTGTGTTAACAAGTGCACACCATAAAATGTTAGTGCCAAAGTGTTACAGTTGCAAACTTGACTTGATGAAACAGATGTAAATATGGTGAAAGTCATATTAGTGAAAACTGGATGGAGTAAACTGGCTTTTAACACCTCTAACTTCCTCTCTCTGAAGTGTGTCAAAATTCAATGTATTTGCTATAAAAATAATTCCCATTTTTTATAACATTTTTGTTCATGTTTTTGCTTTCTGTTTTGTATATTTAAGTGATAGCAGCTTCTTAGAATATAGTCTTCCCAGAATTTTATGGAACATGAAGTGCACACACACACACACACACACACACATTTTATACCTATGTATTATATATGAAAGATGAAAGGTGTTTCTTAATAACTTGAAAACTGATCAATATATAATTCCAAACCTTAATCAAAATTGAAAATAATGACATTTGTCTTCATAAAGCTTATTTGTACTGAAGATGATATCAATACTGTAGTATACTAAATGGACTAGAAGTTAATAAAATCTGAACATGTGTTCAATATGTTTTCTGTGACAATAAACCTTTAGGGAATTAATTTTAATATTGTGATTTAAATGACAAATTATGTTATTTTTTCCCAGAATGATTTATTGAAAATATTCATCCTACAGGAAACAAAAGTCAAAATAAAACTGTGAAATGCAAACATATAATTATGTCTTGTATTCAAGTTGAGTACTTTATTCTTCAATCAAAGGGACAGTCAAAGCTAAAAAGAAAAAATCCTGGATTGTTAAAAAAAAGAGAGAGAAAGAGAAATAAAACATGAAGATTAGTAGGAAAGACTCTGGAATTATAATTCGTGCTCTCAAACTTGATTTTATATATACCAGCTGCCTGACATAGATGGTTCATTATCATTTATAATCTACAAGATTTGGATTCCCCATATTTGATATAAGAGTAATGGTAATTTGTAATTCATGGAAATGTAATAATGCTTAAACAAGTTAATATTGTAAAGTATTTAATTCATTGTTTGATATTTAGTAAGATGTGTGCTATCACAATTTTCCAGCATTCTATAACAAGTGATTAAATACATTGTGTTTAGGGAGCTAAAACTTCAATTATTGGTTGTAGGATGTTTTCTGCAATGTTCTACTTATTCCATATTATAACAAAGAGTTGAAGAGTTATAAAATTCAACTTTCTCATATCTCCAAAATTTAAACAAATCCTTACAAGTCTTTTAAAAGTTATCTCTGAACAAGTGACCAAATTTGTGTCTTAATCTGGGCTCTTGCTACCACAGTTTCCTAGTTTTGTGAAATCCCTACAATCTGGCCATGTCAAGAACAAAACAGCTGCAAAATCAGCAGCAGCTTAAGAAGTACAGGTAATTGTGAATGTGTTTGGAGTTGTCTCAACCTTTCCCTTTCCAACAAACCCTGTCTTCTTCCATACTTTATTCTGCATTGGTGCGTGTGTGTGTGTGTGTGTGTGTGTGTGTGTGTGTGTGTGTGTTTGCATCTGAAGTTGACAGACTGCTCAAACATGAGGGCTATTTACTTGGGCAAGGCAACTTTGCATTGTCTGCATCACTGAGGAATATGACACCCAAAGAGAAATCATTAACCACCAATAAAGGAAAAGTGGGATCTTCTGATATTCTGTATGATAGAACACAAACACATACATTTACACACAAACACACACATACATTTACACACACACACACACACACACACACACACACACACACACACACACACACACACACACACACACATACCTATTCACCTATTGAGTCTGGAAAAGGTACCAGTAACTAAACCAACTAATGATTGCACCAAATCCCAAATGATGAATCAATGTCATTTTAGTGGGGTTTCTAATGGAACTCAGGTAAGCAGTTTCTTACAGGAGCAAGAATAAATCAAAAATGCAACTTTGTGTCTGAAAATCACACCCCAGGTGATATGTCACAAAAACTCGAACTCCAGAGCTCTCTGGTTAACTTGATAGATCTTAGAACACTTCTGCCTTCGGTTGGGTTGCTCAGCGTCCCCTCCATAAGCTGCTGCTCACTGAGAGTATAAAGCAAGGGAGAGCTTAGGACCTTGGTAGTGTTCACTTTTCCATGTGACATTGTGTTTACCTCATGAATCTCAAGTGCTTACCCGTGCTTCCTGGAAATTTGAATGAGGAAAATACAACTGTACAATAGCCCCTCCCCATCCTTGTGGGAACAAAGAGGGTCCCTCTAATAGTGTACAGGTAGCCACTGTTGCTGTGATTTCATGACTACAAAGGCATGTCCTATCCTGGACATTGTTTAAAGGGCATTATTAAGTTAGTCTCTACTCTGTTGAGGATCCGTACTACAGACATATTTAGAGTGCTCTGTGAGTGGATCAAGAAGCATTTCCCTTCACTGTCATGGATGCTTTTGTTTCCTGCTTGCAGAGGGATGCCTTAAAATTAGTCAGAATGAAGAACTATCTCTGTTTTTCATTTTCAAGAATACAGATCTGAATATATGTTCAGTTTTCTGTTTCCTAAAATGTCTAAGCTTTTTCTTGAAAATTGAATTTCTAGATATTCCTTTCAAAATATTGACTATATTATCAAAATACTGAATTGTTATTGTCCCATTAAAGAAATTGCAATTTTTAAAAAAAATTGGTTAATCATTTTCAACTGTCACTCTAACAGCTGGAATTTTCTTATTTAATCAGCTCTAAGATTGGACAAAAACAACAGCCTTTTCACCATAGTAATGTTCCAGAATTGAGACAAATTAAATATTTCCATGTGAGTGTTCAAGGAAGCATGTTTCCAGGAGTCAAGAAATAGACACCACTGAAGACTTAATAAATAGAGAAATGGAAATCAAAGCACAATAAGATACCCTATTGTAAGTTAACAAAGTGTTACTTATAGTATGACCTTCAAGCACATGAAGGGAAAGTAAACACACCGAATATAACATGATATAACACATGAATCTATTTGCATGAAACTTTCAGAAAAGGAAATTGTACAGAAAGTGGTTGGTGATTGTCTGGGTTAATAAATATGAGGGACTCTATGAGGGTCATAATGGGTAAGCCACTCAGCAAGGTTGACAAACTTACCAAATTCTTTAATTAAAAATAGACATTTTTTGTATTGAGTAGTCTTTATTAATGATTAACATTTGGTTACTTTTGTTATCATTATCAGTTCTTCAGTTAATTAATTGAACAAGTATGATAAGCTATCTTCTGTTTGCTGTGGGAATCTAAATGTAAAATAAATACAAAATATATTTATGGTTTAATGACCACTCAATGAAGCATTTTTGCGACGTATTCCTGATGGTCTGGTTTTATCCAAGATCTATCTTTTTATTTCCTGTTAAACCACACAATGGTTTTGTGAACTTGTGAACCAAGTCCACTGGGAACCAGTGAACTTGAGTTTTAATTACATTAGACATATTTTTTGATCTCATCATACAATACCAATACAAAAGCACCACCCATGCCTCTCAGTACATTGGACCAGGCACCTTTGAAGAAAGCATTGCCTCCTTCATCTTTTGCAATCTTCCTCCAGCAGTCAAGTGTCCCCGTATACATAATATGAGCCCCTTTCCAGCCAGACTGCATCATCATCCTACGAGGGACAGTGTCAAACGGATAGGTCACCAGCCCTGCAACCGCCGTCACACTCTGGGCAATCATCCAGTTCATAATAATGTGCACATTCTTGGGGTCCGGCAGCATCCCCTTGGCAGTGTCATAGACTCAGAAGTAGGCAGCTCTGTAAATGATGATGATTGGACGGAGACACTGAAACCCTGGTAGAGACCCTTCACGCCATCAGACTTGAAGATTTTGCTGAGACAGTCACCTAGCCAATTGAATTCACGCTGGGCAGAACCCTTGCCCATATCTGCAGCCACCCTGGTCCTAGGAAAGTCCAGCGGGTAGACAAAGCAGAGGGAGGTGGCACCAGCTGCCCCACCGGAAGCCAGGTTACCGGCGAAGTAGCGCCAGAACTGCTTTTGCCGACCCACGCCCCCGAGGAAGATCTGCTTGTATTTGTCCTTGAAGGCGAAGTTGAGAGCTTGGGTGGGGAAGTACCTGATCACGTTGGCCAGGTTACCCCGCCAGAAGGAGAGAAAGCCCTGCTCTTTCGGGATTCTCGCAACACAATCAGTGATGCCCTTGTACTGTTTCTCTGCACTCATCTGTTTGCTGGCATGCTGGACCTGCAGCAGCAGTTTGACCCTCTTGATCGGAAGACCGCGGTCTTGGAGATGGCTGCGGCGATGCCACCTGCCAGGAAGTCCTTAAAGAAGCTCAAAGCCTGATCCCCCATGCTGACAGCTGGGTGCACACAGCCTGCAAGGAGCTGCTCTCTTGCTCTTGCCTAAGCCCAGCCAGGCACCGCCACCTCGTCTCCGTCCCTGCGCGACGCTAAGGGCAAAATAGACAATTTTTATAGACCACATTTTATTGTTACCAGAGGCTTTTACTAAAAGTAGATGGTCCTCAATGCAAAGCTTTCCCAGAATGTAATCAAAAATAAAGGGCCAGAAGCCATTAAGAGAAATGCAAGTAGTTTTGAAGACCAGAAAATAACTTGTCATCAGAAAATCCTAACAGTTTCCCATGAAACCAGGATAGTGACTCAGTTATTACATGCTACCTACTCAAATCACACAATTGTCCAAAATCTAAACAGTAGTTCTTATGATATAATGAGTGAATACGCATTACAAAGATCTATTTCATAAATGTTTGCTTGGTGAGTACCTATACATACATATTTGTAACTTTATTACAAATTATTTTATACAAATCTCAAAAAATGCTTACAATTAATATAAGTGGTTGACTATGTTTCTAATCCCTATTTTAACATAAAATGAAAACAGTAACCATGATTTTGATGTAAAAACTGAAATGAGACATATACAAAAAGGCAATGAGAACAATATAGATTATCTCTGACTCACAGGGAGTAAATCCAAAGCACTCTTTTTTAGACAAACTGGAACATGAGCGGTAGATTAAAGTTGGCTGTCTCACTAATTTGCTTACTGAACACAAATGTTCAAACTAACACTATTCAGCTGAGCTTGAGGTCTCAGAATGAGGCAGGTGAAAACAGCAAGCTAATTCCAAGAGGACTCCAGATCCAAGGCCTACATCTCTGCTGGTTTCCAAGTGTGAAGGAAGCTTCTCTGGAGCAATCAGGAAGAGCCACAGGGTTAGGGGTGGCCCTGGCACTGCCGAAGTCAAAATGATATTTTAAAAATAAAAGGACAGATAAGTGTTTTTAAATACTAATATTCTTCATGTGTGGGATGTTACACTGCCAGGTCATCTTTATGAATGGATCATAGATTGCTTTAGCCAGTAGTTATCTTCTGTTTCTAAAGAAGAACTTGAAGTGATTCTTTTACTCCTATGGTGGTTTTTGATAACAACCAAAACACCCCATTATCTAGTGACCACTGTCCTTCCATTTCCCTACGATGGTAATTGTCAGCTTTCTACAAATAATTGACAACATATCTTACTAATCTTATTCTACTCAATATAATGTTGGACCACCTCCATTCATTTTGCTTCAGATTATAGGCGAAAACTCTTTTATGACTGAATATAATTTCATTGTATGAATTTATCCTATATTCTTTAATCATTAATCATTTTAGAGAATTCAAATTCATTATCATCTTGTCTATTATGTAGAATATTACATAACATGAAAAGGCAGGTATTTTGTAATATAAGCATTTCATCACCATTGGGTAGATACCTATAAGGTATATTACTGGATCACTTGATATCTTTTTTAATGTCTTTCTTTCATCCTTTCGGTGTTGTATTGTCGTTGTTTGGTAGTTGGAGTCATATTATTTAGCCTCCAATTTACAAAGAGCTCACAAAGACCGAGCTGCCCGCCTTCCCAGTGCTAGTGTCATAGGCATACACTTTACCTTGCTTTAGGGTTTTTGATGCTTGTTTTTTTTTATTAATCTCTACTAATTTTCAATTTGCTGTAGCAAAATGCCTGATCAGAAAATAACTTATGAATGGGAGGATTTATTTTTGGTTCACAGTTTGAGAAGGTGACTGTCTGTCATAGCAGCTGTCAGTTGGTCTAATTACATCCACAGTCAGGAAGCAGAGAGTGACAAGTGCAGAGTTGCAAAACATGAATGGCGCAGTCAATATTTAGATGAATTTTCCCGTGCAATTAACCAAATCTAGAAGCAGAATTTCAGCTATGACCAGAAGTTTGTGTCCTGGTTATTTAGAGGTGTTGTCAAGCTATCATATATTAATTCAATATTACCACCTCTGTATTACTTGTGTTCTAACCAACAATGAATTTCCTCATCTCTATAAGAATGGGTTACTGAATCGTGTATTATTACTACTGTTGTTGATAGTCATTTTGACCGTATTGTGAAAATGTCACATTGAGGTTGTAGCTTGACATATATTTCTTTGAATAATTGTAAAGGTTATAAATTTTCATATATATTCATTAGCCATTTATGCCTTTTTAAAGAAGTGTCTATTTAGTTATTTAAACCATTATTTTTTATTTTCTATAATGATTATCTTTTCCTTTTCTTATTCCAACTCTTCATATGTACTCTTTTCTTTGTTTGCATTAAAATTTCCTTTTTAAGAAATTGGTGAACATATATTATATATTAATTATATTTGCATATATATCACTAAATATATAAATACAACTTGTTCAGTCCATTTAATGCAATTTTTATATATGTTCTTTAGTAATGATCATGTGATAGAGAAAATCAATTGGTGTGCTTCTCCCTGGAAAGACAATTTCTCCCGCTCTCAACATTTCTCAGTTGGTTGTAATTCTATGTTTAGGGTTGAGACCTCAAAGGCAATCTCTCTTCCATATTAGCATGCCACTGATGTCATATTTAAGCTAAATGTAGGTGGCCTAGATTGTGAGGCCTGAGTGCTGTAGCTTCTCTGACATTCTTTAATTTCATTTCAGTTTTTTATGTTCACTTTCATTATCTATTCCATAGGTCAATCCCTTGTAGAGGGGCAAATTGTAACTATTTCATTCCATTCTTTACACACTGGCTTACTTCTGTTGAGTATCTCTTGGCTGTGAACATGCATTTGGATTGACCTCATCCTTTCTATTTTGTTTTATATAAAATGACTCTGCCTTTGGAATAATATCTAAAATCCTATTGCATACAAACCAGAACAAAATTATTCTTCCAGCATTTTGCTTGGTTCTGTCAGAGTTACAGTTTTAGTTGTTGGGCACTGGATGTGATTTATGTTGAATTTTACATTTATTGAAAGGAGAGTCATCTTCATAAATGGTTTGCTAGCAATTTTTATTAGACAGACTATGTATTATCCATGATGTACTCTTGCCACTCTTCCAAAAGTAGCTGACTTCATGACTATGGATTAGTTTCTGAGTTCTTCTTATATTTCATTTTTCCATTGGTGTTTGTGTGTGTGTGTATGTATTCATCTTCTCACTTTTATTCACATTTTTAAAAAAAGTTGCAGCAGTAAAATAAAAGAAAATAAGAATACAATATTTTCAAAAGCAATGGTAAAGTACAGGAATATTTTAACATACTAAAGCAGCTATACTCTCATGGTTAGATTGCAAACTACATAGTCCATATTGTTACACTTAAATCAGAAATTGTTTGAGTTTAGGTGTGTTTGTGTGTGTGTGTGTGTATGTGTGTGTGTGAGTGTGTGGGTATGTGTATGTGTGTCCACATGAGAATCAAACTAGGAGATTCGCAGGCAGTTGAAAATTTGCAGTAAATCTTAATTTTTTCCTGCAATACAAAAATAATTCATTACTTTCATATGTGTCTACTATGCAAACTGCTAGGTTTTCTTATCCTAGAATTTCCCTATGTTTTATTATGACAATTCTTTAACAGATACAGCATTGAGAAGCCTTACCCTTTCTGAGGAGTGGATAGGAGAAGAGGGGTGGTGGAAAGGATGGGGAAGAAGGAGGGGAGGGAGTGGAAAATGGAGTATCTATATAAAATGAGAAAATATTGTATTAAAATGTAATTTAAAACTTAAAAAGAGAAATAAAATTGTAACACTTTCATATATCTGTTAATTTTTTTCAAAAATATAATTTTGACATGTACTTTTTTTCTCCTGGTTTTGCAGCATGGGTTAAAACAACCCAGGGCCAGGAGCTGTACAACTTTTACAACTTAAAAGTACAGATAATTTTATTGTTTTCCCAGAGAAATGGGCAGGCAGCCAAGCCTCACCACTAAAATTAGTCTCCAATTTAGTGTTTGATGTCATTCCACAAGGACTAGAATGAAAAATGAGACATTGGACATGTTAACTCTGAGGAAAATTATCACTTCACCTTGTGTAGGGCGTCTTTATGGAATGAAATCAGAGGAGATAAATCATCTTGCCCTGTGACAGATATGCCTGTCATTTGGGGAAAAATGTCCTCCCATGAGAGGGCAGGCATTGTCTGAGTTTCCCTCTGATTATGACTGGATATATTTTATGTCTGAAAATAATGATAGAAAATTTAAAATAGAAATGGTATATGCAGGACACACTTCTCAAGTCAATTTCTTTTCAAGTGACTTTAAAAAGTGTATGCATAAAAACAAGGAACATGTTCGTGAACTTCATCTATACTAGAGATGGTCACTAAGGGGAGACAAGGATCATGCTGACCATGAGCAGTTGCTGTAGTCAGGATGAGCAGAATGACTAAATTCAAACAGGCAAGTAAGTAAGACCAGTTTGTTTCTCAGTTTCCATTCAGAGAATAGACAAGCATTATTTTAAAATTAATTCTTTTTTTAAAAAATATTTCTGAATACTACATTTATACCACAGAACCACAAACACAGTCAGCAAAATCTATCACATACTTAATTTGAAGTTCTCGTTTTTGTGGGGAAAAGACAAATGGCCCAAAATAGAACCACTCTATACCAAATTTTGGAAAACTATAAGGGTGATTGTTGAGAACCAGTAATCACATATGTACTATTATTACATTTGAGTCTTTAAGTTTTAAATGCAATTTTAGTAGTGTTTCAAGTAATAGAGATTTTTAAAATGTACATGATCAGATATAATTAAAAACAATCAGACTAAACTTTCTATAAATAAATTTTTGTGGCTTAGAATAAGATGTTTGATAATAGCATAATATATAATAGAGAAAGGTTATATTTCAAATGTGTTTAAAAAACAATCAATGTCTAAAACCTGCTGGCCAACTCCAAAGCATATCTGATAATGTTTGTAAAGGTAAAATTTGTTAGATATTAACATTTTTTGACACAAACAAAGTTAAAAGTTATTTTTAACTTTAAGAAGATGACTTTGAATGTTACTGTAGATCAATTGAAAGTATGAAAATTGCTAGAAACTGAATATTTGCTCTCATAGCATGAAGTTAAAGCTATCCTGTAAAGTTTAAACTATACATTTTTCTAAAACATTGATAGTTTGATTTAAAAGCTCAGAAATAATCTCATAAAATAAATCATCTTCTATTTTTTATGTATAAAAGTACCTAAAATGTAATTCAAAAATTAATTCTTATAAGCGGGGGGGGGTCTCCCTGGATCATCTACCAACCTTGAAAAAATCCACACCTTTTTATTTTCTATAAAAGTAAAAGCATAACCTATTTCCCAACATAACATATATTTTTTATTTTTTTTTGAATTCTGGAAACCTTATATGACTCCGTGTTCTAAAATTTGTCTAACTGTCTCAGGCCTTATGTGTATATTCACGACTGTACATTGACAGATTTTGGGGGGGGTTCAACCCCTCAAAAAAATGACAGAGGCTTTTATTAACTTGAAAATTCAGCCTATTCTTAGGCTTGTTTCTAACTGGTTCTTATACATAAAGTAACCCATAATTATTTTATTAAGCAGTACTGTTCCACCTTGTTTTGACAAGTTCAGCAGTCATTTTCCTCTGGGTCCTGCATGTCCAGTTTACATAGCATACAGTAAAGCAGTCCAGACAAAAGCAGTTTCTTGCTCAAATGGCTAGCCTTGCCAAACTCAAGACAATCTTCAGAAGAAGTGTCTGTGATGCCCATCATCCTCTTGAAGTAACTGGTGCTTCTAAGAACAGGTGTGTCTCAATGTTGAGAAATGGCTAAGTTCTTAAAACATTTTAAAATTCATATTCTGTAGGTCTTTAAAGTGTTTGAAGGTAGATTAGTCTCGGGGCCATATGGGGTGAAGACAAATGGACACTAAGTGAGAAGCCAAAAATGTCTATTTAACAATTTAGTAAGGGTTGAAATTAAAAAAAAAAACAGACTCATGAATACAGAAGCAGGTAATGTCACTGATCTAGCTGTTCCTGTCCCATCGTTCTCCCACAATAAGGACCAACCACAAGGCAAGGCTTGTTCTGGTTCTGACTACCCAATGATCCTTTCCATTTTATGCAGTCATGTTTCTAGAGAAAATCAAGTCCATGGCAACTCAGTCCCAAATGTCATTGACTAAATGGATCAAACTCCTACAACACAGAACTAGGTCATTATGTCAATTTTTCCTGGGCTGCCTTAATATATCAACACTAGACAACAGTAAGCAGTGGGTACTTTTCAGTTGTTCAGTGGGTTATGGATGTTTGTCATTATTTACAAGGGTCAATTACAAGTTGTTATTGGTAATAAATGTGTAGCATGACTAATAAAAACCCAGAACAGATATTGGTATTCAAGCTGAATATCAGCAAAGCAAAGCAGCCAAGCCACTAAAGAGTTCTTACCTCAATGCAATCTTCAGACTGAAAAGAGAATAAATTTCTGTCTTATCCCACATTATGTTCCTCTCTAGTACTCATATAAAGGCATGTACTACCACTGCCTAGTCTTTAAGGCTAACTAATATGAACACTGGGATAGAAGGTGTGTGCCACCACTGTGTAGCCTGTGTGGCTGACTAGTGTGGCTTTCTTTTCACTCTGATTTTCAGGCAAGCTTTATTTGTTAGATCATATGCAAATTATCACTATAGTAATAGTCAACAACAAGAAAAAAATGTAAAGAAGGTTAGATTCAGGGATCTCTTCCTGAAAGGAAAAGGGCATGGTATACTACAGAAATGATGGGATAAAAGAGTATTATGTTGATTCTACTTTTGAACAACCACTACTCTCAAATGTTTTACAATGATATGGATTTTTGCATTTTGATACAAATTCAAGGTTAGTTTTCTTATACTGCATGTACATTTCTATCTTGCTTAACAATTTGCACCTATACAACCTATTTTAAAATGTAATGTGAAGTTTTAGTCATTGAAAGCTACTTAGGATAATAAAAAATGCAGGTTACTACTTAGTTATATGTAACAATCAAACTTATAGTCATGTTAGGTATGTTTTCAAGGTCATACAAAGATATATTTTATATAGATAGGTGACATTGTGATTTTCAAACACTTCAAAGACCTACAGAATATGCAATTTAAAATGTTTTACTTACACAAGTCTTTTCATAACACTGAGACACTTCTGTTCCTGAAAGCACCAGTTTATTTCAAAAGAGGATGATGGGCATCAAAGGACCTCCATATGAAGTTTGTTTTCTTGGTGACAAAAGCTAGTCACTGGTTAAAGAAACTGCCCTTGACTCAACTTCTGATGGTATGTATGCTGTTCAAACTGAACCAGAAAGTCACAAAGGAGAGTGACTGCTAAATTTTACCAAGACAATGTAGGAAAGTACTTCAAAATTTCTACTTCACAGTAAATTCTGTCAGATATTCTAGGCCTATAGGTCACAGATGGATGCTCCATCATTACAGAGGCAACTTGGGGTGAGTGTCCAGGCAGTCAGATCTCTCTGTCTTATTCTACAGAATTGGAAGCTGCTTCCTCTGTACTTCTTATTTACTCAAGTAATACTTTATCCTTCTGGATCTGATGGGAATTAAAGAGTTAATAGCCACAGTTTTACAATTTTACTTGTTAAAAGACTTGAAACCTACATAAAAATGTAGATTGAGGAACACAAAACTTTAAGTTATTTATCTAAAAAGATGTTTTAAGATCTAAAAAGATACTTTTAGGATGGTAACACAGGTTATGAAAAAATGGTTTAGGTATACAACTTTGAACTAAGATAGGATAGACAATGGTGTATTTTCTCCTAATTTGCCAAATGCAAATGGACTTGACATTGTAAACGTAATTCTTATCTAACAATTTTCTTATTGCATATATTTTATTGTGTTAGAGTTAAAACCATTTGTTTTATTCAGAAAAAGAGAGAAAATTTTTTCTATATATTGTGTGAAGATGTGTCACTATGATTGGCTTAATAAAAAAATAAATGGTCAATAGCTAGGAAGGAGGTATAAGTAGGAGTTCTGGACAGAGAGAGCTCTGGGAACAAAAAAGGCAGAGTCACCAGCTAGACATGAAATAATCAGGATAGGCATAATGGAAATGAGTTAATGAGCATGTAAAAGAATGAAGATTTAAAAATATGTATATGGGTTCATTTAAATTATAAGAGCTAGTTAGAAACAAGCCAAACTAAGGCTGAATATTCAATATTAATAATAAGTCTCTGGGTCGTTTTTTTGTGAGCTAGTTTCCCCAAAAGAAAAGACTGTGTGCAATTAATCATTGGCTAATGGCATACATTTCTCTCATAATTTTTCATTTTATAAGCTGTTTCTTTCCAATTTATTCATAATTATTATTTTTTAGAAACAGAATATCTGTTCCATTGGAAGCATTTTTATCAAAGAACCTACCTTCAGCCAATATCATACCCTCAAAAATTGAGAATTGATTACCTCCTCTTATAAAAATGAAAATCTCTCTTTTTCTCCCTCCCCCCCCTATCTCTTTCTCTCGATCTTTGGTTAAAGTATATATAATTGAAAATAGTCTAAAAAGTGCAATAGTGTTTAAAAGAGTATTTTGAAATATAACCTTAACTATAAAGCAGGCCTATAGCAGCAAAGTAGAGACTGCACTGTGTGAAGAAGCCTTCAATGACTACTATGAGGAAAACTAATAAGCAAAAGATAGCATTTACCGAACTTATCCCATATTTACAGAGTATTTGAGGAAATTGTTGCTGAGACTTTCAGTAGCAACTTAGTAAACGAGATGTGTCAAAAGTAATTATTTCTATACAAAAATTTTAGCAGTATCTGTATAGCTTGGCATCACTGCAAGTAGTAATACATTGATGGTTTATCTATTTGACTGAAGAAACATAGCATCTAATCTAATCTTTACCTGTATGAATGATTGATTAATGTACAGATTGGGTCACAACAAAAATTGTAAGATACAATTTTTGACACAGCTTAATTTTAGGAAGAAAAAAATGAAAACTTATTTCTTGCTAACAGGACACCTAAGATGCTTCTTTGCCTTTATTTTCAGTGTTAGAGTGGTTTCTTTACTTTTCTAGTTCTATTTTAATTTTGTAAATGTAAGTTCTTATTTAAAATATTCTTAAAGCATATAGCTTATTCTTCAATTTGGATTAAACTTTTTGCTCTCTCTAGAACTTAATACTAACTGGCATTTTGCTTCCTTCTACAGATATTTTTTGTTGTGAGAACAATATGCTATTTAGAGGTTTGTAGAAACAACAGAGTCTCTTGGTTTGCAACTTTTGTCACAGTACAATTTCTGGATTGCCATTGCATATTATTTGACTATTTATATTCTGTTCTGAGAAATCCTCTCATCTTAATTCTTCATGATTTTTGGCCCACATTTATTTTTGATTTATATCATATTCTCTTCTCAAGGGGTTTGAGGTGTTTTTATTTCGTTATTATTTTGTATTTTTCTAATTAATGTGGCCTCAGTTTAGTCTTGAGTTGTGAATTTAAAATTACAAAGCAGAAGAAAAACAAAGAATAATCCAATGATTGTTAGATGCAATTATTTGAATTAAATGCTTAGAAACACAGTTCTTAAAGCAATTCTTTAATCCTCATATATTATCAGGATCTAAAGAGAACAGGAGAGGAACATTCTGAGATTAGTCCTGCTTAAGACACAGCATAACACCCTGTCTTGATGTGGAATTCCCTTCTGTATGTTATGAATATGTTTTATTACCGTTGGTCATTAAAAAAGCTGTTTCAGTCAAAGGCTTAGTAGGCAGGAAATCCAAACAAGATAAATAAAGAAAGTAGGCAGAGTCAGAAAGATGTTGTGTAGTTGCCAAAGGAGACAGACACTAAACCCTATCAGTAAGCCACAGTCTCCTGCTGATACACAGATTAATAGAAATGGGTTAACTTAAGATGTTAGAGTTAGAAATATGCAAAAGCTATTGGTCAAACAGTGCTGTAATTAATATAGTTTCTGTGTTATTATTTGGGTCTGGTTAGCTGAGAAACAAGTAAATAATCTCTATCTACACTGCCGGATAATCAAACCAAACAAAAATTAAATAAAATGGAGAGAAAACTAAAATCTGGGTTTGCTTCAGAATGAGCACAAACATGCAAAATGAGATTAATTCCTCAGTTTAATTAGAAATTTTCAAATGGTGGATTATCTATCCCAGTGGCTATATTAATAACTTGATGATCTCCTATGCCTTCTATCTATGTTGTGTTCAAAGATATCTGATCATAGAAAGATTACATTATTTTTTGATAAGACCACAACAGGATAAAATTACCATTCAGCTAAATGAAATAATGCCCAGATAACTCAGGCATTCTATCCTCTTATAAAATACATAGTGTCCTGGTGAAGTATAGATGCTTGTATAGTTCATCCTAACTCCACTAGTAATTTACATCATCTAAATTTATCAGCAAATTTTAACTACCTTACTAGGAGATATAAAGTCCTTCCACACTGTGGAAAGGATGAATTAATATTATGAAAATGGCCATCCTGTCAAAAACGACTTACAAATTCAAGGTACAATCATATCAGAATCCTGGTCTCTGATAAGTATAATATTAATGAATGATGAAGCAGAATATGCCAAAGTCTTACATGAAATTCACTTATTACCCTAATCTATGATCTTCCACTGATATTTTAATAAGGAATTGCCAGAATTGCATGATTTAATGGAAACCATTACCATTTTTGTCAGCTGTATCAATTATGCTATAAGCTTTTGAGATTTTTTTTAAGAAAATAAACACAAATTGAATGTATGGAGACACTGGATGATTAATACACACAAAATATCTATGCATGCATGTATACATATCACACATACATAAAAACATAAGTACACATGTAGCTACAATTAAAATATAGTTGAATATTTTAATAAAGAATAAGGTGAATTCAGAGTCATTTCTTATAGTATTACCATGGGACTGAATACTCAGTATTAACATTTGTGCATACTAAGGTCATCATTACTTGACTGGTTTTGACAGGAAGAAAACAGAGCACAGCAACTGCCAGGTCTCAGAGATGTGAGTCCATTCCACCTTAACTAAACGTCAGAGAGTTTGAGCTTATCCTTGCATTTCAAAGTTGTTGACAATAGGTGTGGCTACAAATAAGAGATTCTGACCTAAGGTGTGGTTAGTTAGTATTTTGAATATAGAGATGGATCTGTTCACTTTGACTACAGTTTGGAGAATTCAAGTCTATTCTTTCTCCTTCAAGGAGATTGGCAAGAGGGTACAGGGAGTGGCCGCCTGCAGGAGCCACTATCTATTCCTTCTATCATGTTAAGGACTTCTGTTGACTCCCACCTCCCTTTTTGGAGTAAGGTATTTAAGCATGTGGAAAATAAATGCAGGTAATATTAGTAGTCACTGAATCCCCCCCCCCAGGGCTATTCTGTGTTTCTGTCTTTTATTTTTCTCATATCTCTGTTCCTTTTCCTTAATAATTCTAATCCTCATCTTCCTACCTTGGAATGTGCAAACACTATTGAGCCTGGCCTCAAGGAGCAGCCAGTGTAATAAAGTGCTCAATACCTCTTAGCCACCTGATAGAAGTTAAGCTAAATTGAATACAAAGCTAGGAAACATTAAAATGTCTTCATTAACTTTGCACGTAGAAATTAAGAATATGAATATTTTTAATATAGGAAACACCAGGAACCATATTATAAAAGTTGTTTAAATATAACAATCAACATAAAAGAAAATGATTACAAAGAAGACATGCAGAGCATGCTAATAAACCATAAAATATAACCACAGCATAATGATTAGGGGCATAAAATCATTTTTTAACATTATAAAAATAGCATAGTCTGACATTTTGTCTGTAGATTTTTTTACTTTTTAAAAATAACCCAGGATTATGCTGAGCTATAGCTCCTTAACAAAAATGCATACAGAAAAATATATTCACTTAATTTAGAGAGAATAAGGTTATGATATTAACCAATCTAATACATCTCTTGCAGAAAAAATGAAATGTATTAGAATGCATTAATTTGTGAAATGATATGTATAAGCCTTGGCTCAAATGTATTATGGTAAGATTTTTGAAGAATAACTGTGTTTGCTAAAAATATGCAATTAATAAGAAAGTATATATTGCATGGGTCTACTGCTTGATATTTTATATGAAATCATTGTGTTTCACTTTTATTAAAGAGTCCATTTTTTTCTGATTTCTTGACTTTTTAAATTTGTTTTTTTTAATATTCTCAAAAGTGCTATAGCTAGGTTATTACAATTTCCGTTGGCAGGTGGTAATCACACGTTCCATCACTGAGGTCGTTTTGCTGCTGTCAGTTCTTATTAGCTCTTAAAAATTGTTTCTTCACACATCTCTCAGTTTGTATTCCTCCACAGAAAGCTGCAATTTAAGGCTGTAACCTAATGGCTCTCTGGTGACATAGGCCAGCATCCCAGACATAAAATCACTCTGGAAAGTAGATATATATTTGTTAAAAATTATTAATCCAGAAAATATCTCCTCATTACTTAAATGCCAATCAGAAACTAGGATTCCCTAGCACAAAGGTCTGGAAAAAAATGTCAATCTACTTGTCTGGTTACTCAAAACGTAAAGTCTACCCACAAAGTAGAGTTTCATCAGCAAAAATCCTTGCCAATTAAGTTTAGCCATAAAATTACTTAACTTGCAGGTGGTGGATAAAAATCACCCATAGAGAACTTCCCATTCCTACCAGGCAGGAGAGCCTGTGGAAAAGTAAGAAAGTGCTTGTTTGTACTGGTCAAAGGTTCCTATGTGCCTAATGTCATGACAATGCTAAAGATTTCAGCTTCTCTTCAAGCTTCCTCTGATTTTTACACCTTTAGAAAGTGAATCAAAGACTTGAACACTTCTTTGTGTTTATGCTTCAGCACTGACCTTTCCATGGAAAATTCCACTCTCTATAGGAAGCAGAGTGTAGCTAGTGTTTTTACATTCTATATAATAAAAATTACCTTGAACCAGCTTAGGATAAACAGGGTTTTGAATTCTAAAGAAAGAAAAAAAAGGTATGTCTTATAACAGGATGTTGAAGGTCCTTGTTAAAAACAAAAAACAAAACGAAGAACAAAACAAAGCATATAACGTGCTCAAGAACACAGGAAGTGAGACATTTCTTTACTAATTTGATTTCCATGTTGGCTCCTAACATAAAATACCTCTGTTAATATTATAAAAGCAGACTAAAACCACAATCTACAAAATTTATTATAATCACAGGATACAGATTTATGATATTTTTTCACTTGGTTGGTTGATTCTCTGTTTTTCTTTTCTTTGTTGAAAACACTAAATGTCCAGGATCTGGTGCCAGATTTGTCTCAGGTCAAAGATTTTCCCAGTATTTCCATTTGAATGTAGGCTCATGGTCTGTGAACTAAGCACACCTCTTTCTAGTTATGAACTTGTGCCCAAAGAAATGATCCATCCCTTGAACATAGATAATGAATAGAAATGGGACCAATTTTTTGAATGTTTATCTTGCTAGAAAAAATTAGGAATCTGAAAATTTGCTTAAAAAATAAGAAACATAAAATCAAAGTATGGATAATGTGACACAGTATGCTATCAAGCAAACTTGTACCTCACCTGAATATACTAATTTCTATCTCTATGATTTTATACATTGTAGTAAGAGAAGAGGAGTGGTCTGGACCTAGTCCCATGCCGCCGTCCGGTGGGCTGTCCGGTGCAGGGCCCCTTGTTCAGTCCCACCCGGCTAGCTTAACTCCTGTATTCATCTAAAACACTGCCTGGCCCATTTTATCTAGCCTCTTCTTGGCCAACTCTCACATCTTAAACTAACCCATTTCTATTAATCTGTGTTTACCTCGAGATCGTGGCTTACGGGGAGAGATTCAGCATATCTGACTCTGGTGATTTCATGGCAGTGGCTTTCTCTTCTTCCCAGCATTCCGTTCTCTTTTTCCCGCCTATCAAAGTCCTGCCCTATCAAAAGGACAAGGCAGTTTTCTTTATTCAACCAATGAAAGTAACACATAGAAAGAAGGACCTCCTACACCAATACATGGCAATTATTTTCTCCAATAATCATTTCCTCCTATGTACAAAAATAGTAAATAATGTATAAAGTTATTTTACAGTATAAATCTCAATATATACAAATTATCTAACACATACCAAAAAGCAGTAAAATATTTGACATTAAATATGAACTAGCATTATTAAGATAGATATTTGGAAGAATTTTGATAAAAAAGAAATTAAGGTATAAGAATAAGAGAAACATGATTGGGATAAGTAAATAACACTTCCTATTCATTAATAAAAAGCCCACCCATCATCACAGGCTGATCTAGAATTTTCAAATGATTTTATTTACCTTGAAACATCAGTGCATCAATACATCTATATTTTAAAATTTTGCAAGATATTGTTTGGTAAAATAACCATAGTCAAACTTTAAAATATTTGAAAGAGTGCTAGCAGTTAATGAAGAAATGCTTTCTTAAAGTCACAAAATGAAAATATATGTCAAGCAATTATAATGATACCATAAATGCATTATTTCACTGTGTTCTGAATTTCGATATTTATTATTTTTTAATTTTGGTCTTGAGTCACATGGTATCCCTTCCTATTCAAGAGATTTACTTTAGGATAATCTCCTCTTTCTTAGAGAAATAAAGAAAAAAATAAGAAATAAGAAAAAATCAGAATTAAAATATGTAGAACATTATCAGCACAATAAAGAGAAATGTGTAGAAAGAGAAGGCATTAGTACTAATATTGGTATTATTAGTATTAGAAAGAAAAACATTAGCATCAAGATCTAATACATATGGAATTTAGCAACTCTAATGTAGAAACAATCTGAATTACAAATTGACATTAGACTCAGACAATTTCTGAAGTGAAAACATACAAATGGCCAGTAAGTACATGGAAATACTCTGCACATGCATTGTCCCACATATAGAAATTATAACCACAGTATTATGTACTCTTTGTCTAGTTAGACGATATTTTCAGGAGATTTAGAAAATAATTGCCAGCAAGAATGTGTGGGAGCCAGAGATTTTGTATATTATTCAGGTGAAAATGTAGTTGTTTACACTGGAGAAATCAATATGGGTGCTCCTTTAAAAATTTAAAAATACAACTACTATATAGCTCATTGATCCCTCTACCAGGTGTCTGTCTCAAGAAAGTAAAACCTCTTTGTAAAAGATGCATCTGTCACTATGAAAGAGCATTGGGTGAAGTATATAATAAAGAAGAAGAGAGCCCAGTCATGGTGACTTATGAGGGGAAAACACTTGCTACCTAGTTTGATGATCTGAGCTTGATCTTTTCTACTTTCATGATGGAGGTACAAGACTTAGCCCTGCAAAGTGTCTTCTACAGGTATGTTGAGGCATGTGTACACACACACACACACACACACACACACACACACAGAAACAACCTCTAGAAATGTATAATTTATAGAGGATGTATCCAATGTATACATCATTGAGAGTATACACTGCATAAAATGTAAAATATTATCAAAATTTAAAACTGTACATAACATATTTTCATATTCCTTTCTCATTTAACTTCATTTTTAAATCATTTAATAAAGTGAATTCATGATAGATGAATAAAAAACAACATTCACATGAGAAATATTTTTAATTAACAATATTTTGTTATTACTAATAAGATAAATTAATTTTCTGAGAGATTTATAATATTCATTCAGTGCAAATGTATAATACACTTAGGGTTACTTAATCTTTGGTGAAATTCATTTAATTAAAGAATACAATACTTGATAAAAAAGATAGCGTCATAATTATGGATTCATTTTTGTCAAAAGGATGCTCATATTATGCATATCTATACTTTATATAAATGCCTAATTACTTCAACATTGTCAGTTAAATGCTTTAGAAAGTAGATGGTTTTATCTCAAGTGTGACAGTGTTGAATCTTATCTCCAGAACTAATGTAAAACTGGAAAAAGAGAACCCACCCCCAAAACTGTCCTCTGACATTTCCATGTCCCCCAAGAACCCTGTACTTACATACGTAAAGTCACACATAATTTTCACAAATGATAATGATAAGGTTATAATTGAAAGCTGTAATAAAGGAGATGGCATATTAACAGTAAATTCCAGATTTCATGTAAGCACTGGCACAAAAGTTATCAATATGATGGTGAGTGATGTAGATGTAATCTGCTTTTTCAAGTGTGGGGAGTCTAATCAATATTTACTTCAAGATAACTCGATAAACTTTTTTTGCTAGTTTCATAGAGGAAAATATTCATATTTTATTGAAAATGTATCATCTATGAACATAATAAATTTTATATTAAAAAGCAGCCCAAAGAGAATCTGTGAGTATGGAAATGCATCATTTTCAAAGAAATTCCACACTAATACATACTATGTATAATAGTATAAAGTTCAAAATCTTTTTTAAATTAGAAATAAATTTGATGTAGTAGAAAATTATATACTCATTCTTACAATGTTTGAAATATAAAATGGACACAACACTTGAAAGAAAGATCCAACTGAGAGAGAGAGAACATGCTTTTGCTAACTATGCAAGAATTTGTGTTGTTGTGAAGAAAAAATTTTTCTTTATTATATTTAACAAACATTACATCAAATAGTGTATATGTTAATTAAATCCAAAAAGTAGAAGCTATTGAAGTCATTCTCTGTTTGCAAGACAATAAAAGTGGATAAAATTATAAAATTAAAAAAAACATATCTAATAATTTGTCTTTCCAATCAAGCTATATTACTTCTCTAATACAAAATAAAGCCTTCTGATGAAATCAGCGTGCGCCATACTGATATGTAAGAAAAATCCTATGAAGATTTGAACACATCAAAAGTTAATAGATATTTTCCTCTCATGTTTCCTGCAGGGAGCCGTATGCTTGCATCCTTGCAGTTTGGAGGTAAACAAATTCCATATATGGCAATGCTTCAGGACTAAGCGTCCAGGCGCTTCCCGCATGCGCAAATAACCTGAAGTGTCCCTAGCCAATCCCGAGAATTCTGGTGCCAGCGGGACTTGGCAGCCAATCAAGGCGCGAGTTGCGTCATATCTCCCTATATAAGCAGCCGCCAT
>PVIU01007954.1:0-87302 GCA_004026605.1 Ondatra zibethicus | reverse complement strand
GAGGGTCTAGACTCAAGGAACCGGGCAAGGCAGAGCCGAGCAGTTAGCTTAAAATGCTCTTTTCCTCATCTTCATTTCTGAGAAATCTGTCTGTAGTATCCCGGAAATGTATCTGTGACAATACAATTTTTACCTCTTCTTTGAAGAAGTCAGTTCCATTTGGGCTGATAACCTTTGGGGTTTAGGGGATTTGCGTCTCCCTTTCCATCACTGACTTGGCTGGGCTTCAGTTCTGCGTGGGGTTTCGACATCTTCAACTCTAGCTGGTGACACACCAAGTTAGATTTGATGCCTTATGATAAAGTGCCATTATCAACATACATGTCAGTCAAAATCCTAAATACAACTATCCACGATCTTCATTTTAATGTGGCTCATGACTAACTCATTTTAATTGATTCATATTTGATACTGATGACAGTTCACATCAGTTTATAACCTAATGTAGACTCTCTGCATGATTTTCTTTGGGACTTGCCAGCTGTGGGGTACCAGACAGGACATAAACCCCAACAAGCCAGCCCTCATGTAACACATCTTGCAGTTTAATTAAAAAGTGTGTGTGTGTGTGTGTGTGTATGTGTGTGGTGTGAGTGTGTATGCATGCATGTGTGCATGTGCACATGGATTCCAATACCTACAGAGGCCAGAATCAGGTGTAGGATATTCTGGAGTGGAGCTTCCATTATAATCAATTGTGAACATGCTATATGGGTGCCAGGAGCATAACTCAGGTACTTAGTTTCAATGACTGAGCCATATCTCCAGTTCCTGCTTATGATTTTGAGATAGGGTCTCATGTACCCAGGTTACCTTCAAACTCATGGAATAGCCAAGGGTGGCCTTGAACTCCCAATTCTCCAGCCTCTATCCCCCAATTGCTGGAGAATACAGTGAAGGGGATAAAGCCCGAGGTTCTGCACATACCAGGCAACCACTCTGCTACCTGAGCTACATCCTCAGACCACCCTGCAGTCATCAGGAGGAAAGGGACACTCTTTCTGAGAGACTCCTTTGAGAGTTAGAAGGGACTTCCAGGTCTTTTTCATCCCTCATCTCCCCTATAACTGCATCCCAAAGGATAACCCCAAAGAATTGATCCTCTCACAGCCGTGTCTATCCCTACCGTCCATTTGCTGCTGAGCACAAACTGTGTCCCTTGTCTTTAATACCCCCCACCTTCCACCTAGAACCCTCAAACTCATCTCTAGCTCACCCCTTCTTACTGTTGTGGTTTAGATGTAAAATGTCATCCACAGGCTCATGTGTTTGAACCCTTGGTCCCCAGCTGCTTTGGATGAACTTTTAGGAGGAGGACCCTCACTAGAGGAAGTCAGTCACTAGACGCTGGCTCTGTTTCATGTCTACTCTTTGCTTCCTGACTGCAAGTGCGATGTCACCAGGTGTCTCACACTCTGGTCACACCTTCCTCAGCATGGTGGACCATACCCTCAGCTCTAAGTTAAAAGAAGTGCTTCTTCCATTGGGTTGCCAAGTGCGGGATCACAGCAATGAAAAAAGTAACTAATATATTTGCTCAGTTTCCTTTGGACAGATCCAGGCATGGAACCCAGGCCCTGGTTGTCATTTTTACAAATAATATCAGGGAAGGCATTATGTGTGGAAGGTGTTACTGAACCATTAGGGGAACAAGAAACCAAAGCCAGCAGCTAAGTCTTGCACAATCGGTGGTCCTGGGAATCCCTTCCTTTTGAGCCATATACTTAAGATGTCATAGTTCTTTAATGAGGAACCCTCCCCCATTCCTAAGGAACTACAATGGCAGGCTTCATGGTCACTTTTTCTCACTTGTTACAAAATATTATGTGGCCACCATGTCTAGTTCTAAGATAACTTAGATTCTCAATTTAGAAACAAGGAACAAGTTAAATTTATATCATCTGATATATGTTCACACATAGTTAGATTAATTTATGATGTTGGTTGTTTTGTGAGACAGGGTCTCACTCTGTACACAAGGCTAGATTCCAACTCACCAAGATCCACCCTCCTCTGCCTTCTAAGTGCTAGAATTAAAGGTATGAGCCACCATGCCTGACCTGCTAGATAACTTTTGATATGCATTATTTTATTGATTTCTATATTATAAAATGAGGATAGTTCTATAGTAGAATTATGGTCCATTTAATTAATTTGAAAAATGAGGCTCAGAAAGACAGTCTTCCTAGTACTCAGATTGTTTAGAAGGAAAAAAATGGACACAAATGTGTAAAATGAGCAGACTTCTGTGGGACCTCAGGGTTGCTGTGCCGGGCACATTGGCACATGTTTGTCATCCTGGCACTTGGGAAATGGGGCAAAGGATGGCAAGTTCAAGGTCAGACTTGTCTGCATGCTGAGTCACAAACTAGTCTAAGCTATATAGGACCTGTCTAAAAAAACTTATTTTACAGTGTGGCGGTTTCTCGGGAAATTGGGAATCAACCTACCTCAGGATCCAGCAATACCACTCTTGGGAATATACCCAAGAGATGCCCAACCATACTACAAAAGCATTTGTGCAACTATGTTCATAGCAGCATTATTTTTAATAGCCAGAACCTGGAAACAACCTAGGTGCCCCTCAATGGAAGAATGGATCAAGAAAGTGTGGAATATATACACATTAGAATACTACTCAGGGGTAAAAAACAATGACATCTTGAATTTTGCATGCAAATGGATGGAAATAGAAAACACTATCCTTAGTGAGATAACCCAAACCCAAAAAGATGATTATGGTATGTACTCACCCATTAGTGGACCCTAGCCATAAACAAAGGACATGAAGCTTATAGCTCACAAGCCTAGAGAAGCCAAAGAGCAAGGTGAACCCAAAGAAAAAGATATATAGATCCTCCTGGAAATTGGAAGCAAACAAGATTGCTGGGCAAAAGTTGGAAGCACGGGAGTGGGGATAGGGGTGGAGGTGGGGTAGGGCTGGGGCTGAGTGAAGGGGAGAGGGGGAGGGAGAAGGGAAGGACTGGGGAGAGCTTGGGGGAGTGGGAGGGTGGAGATGGAGGAAGGGTGGATATTGGAGAAGGGAATAAGATATCTGCATTAAGGGAGTCATTTTAGGATTGGCAAGAGACTTGGCTCTAGAGGGGATCCCAGGTGTCCACGGGGATGTCCCCATCTAGGTACTTGGGCAGCAGAGGAGAGGGTGCCTGAACTGGCCTTGTCCCATAGTCACACTGATGAATATCTTGATCATCACCATAGAAATTTCGTCCGATGGATGGAGATAGAGACAGAGACCCACATTCACATCAGAGCAATGGACCAAGCTCCCAAGGTCCAGTCAAAGAGCAGAAAGTGGGAGAAGATGAGCAAGGAAGTCAGGACCACGAGGGGCTGGTCCACCAACTGAGACAGTGTGCCTGATCTAATGGGAGCTCATCAAATCCAGCTGGACCAGGACTGAATGAGCATGTGATCAAACCAGAATCTCTGAATGTGGCTGCCAATGAGGGCTGACTGAGAAGCCAATGATAATGGCACTGGGAACTATCTCTTCTGCATGTATTGGGTTTTTGGGAACCTAGTCTATATGGATGCACACCTTCCTAGGCCAGGATGGAGCGGGGAGGGCCTTGGGCTTCCCACAGGGCAGGGTACCCTGCCCCCTCTTAAGGATGCAGGGGAAGGGAGGAGGGGTAGTGGGGGAGTGGGAGGGGACTGGGAGAAGGGGAGGAAGTGTAAATTTTTGAATGAAAAATAAAAGAATATGGGGAAAAAACCTTATTTTAAAAGCTGAAAATGTTGAGAATTCCTGACACATCACTGGCCCCTCCTATTCACCAGACCCAGCTAGTTCTTAGAATCTGTATTAAGAATGAGTTATGGTGAATTGCTAGGGACTGGCCATGGTGGCTATAGTTGGGGTATTTCTGAGCCCGAGAAACAGGAAGATATGTGGGAGGGCATAGAGTCACAACTCATTTAGTGCCAGGAGCCAGTTTCTGGGTTTAAGTGTTGTAATTTTTTTGTGAAAAATGTCAAAATGATATCAAAGACTAGAAAAGTCTCCTAATTTCCTCTGTGTTCTTCTCCCTGTGTCATGGCTAGTAGTGTGGTGGCAGTCCTGTGTCATCTACATCCAGGCTCTGATAGCACCAACACTGCCATCCTAAATCTTACTCACTTAATGACCAGATCTTCAAGACTTCACCAGGATTATGGTTTCATTCCTGAAAGACACAATTGCCATTAATGGCTTAGTGGGAAGTCCCTGCAGTGGCCGTAGAAAGGAGGAATAGCTGAGCCTGGTGACCAGAGGCCACACGGCATCTTTCTCCCTTCATCAGTCAGATGCAAACTGTGCCCGCAGTGGACTAATCCCTCAGTGCACTGTGCCCTCCTAGTTCTTAAAAGATCATAAATGCATGTATATGTGTGCATGTACCTATGTTACAGTTTGGGTGTGAATTATTCCCCTCATGTAGTTGAACTCTTGGGCCCTAGCTGGTGGCACTGCTTCAGGAGGTCTTGGCACCTTTGGGAGGTGGTACTTGCCTGGATGAGATGGGTTGCCACCTTAGGCCCCAGCTGCCATGCCTTCCTCATCACAAAGGCCCGTAATCTCTCACACTATGGGCAAAATAAGTCCTTTCTGCCTTAACTTCTGTTGGGTATCTTATTACAGCAATAAGAACCAAACCTCAGCCTCTCTCAATGTCCCCTTCAATCCTGGGGGCTTCCATTAGAACTGAGCTGCACCCTTATAAATGGCCTCAGGACTACTCTACAGGAACCTCAATCCTGCTACATGGCGCCAAAACTCAGCTGCTCTCCATGACCCCTTCACGGCCTTCAAAACCAATACCGTGTGAGAGTCTCACCTACATTACCGAGTTCGGCTGCCATCTTGAGATGCAGCATCGGCCTCCTCTGGACCACAGTGTCTGTGTTCTGACCCTGAAGATATATGTCCCAAATTTTACCTCAGTGATGCCGCTCTCATTAATCACGGCCCATCTCACAGGCCCCAGCTAGCCAGCCTGGTGTGTCTCAGGGAAACAAAGGTTTCACTCCAGCTGTTTCTCGTTAGTCACAGCTGATTCTTCAGCCCTAGCAGAGCACAAGCCACAGGTTCTCAATCCTGGTGTGGTACGGACAGCCCTGAGTCTTTGCTTCCCTCTGGAATGTCACAAAGCCAGGCCCCCTCTGGCGGCGTGCCTTTCAGCACACCAGTCTTCCAAGCTCCCGCAGAGCAGCCCACTAAATTTTGAACACTCAATGGCTTTTCCAGATCCAAGACCCAAATACTTCTACAATCCTCCTCCCAAACAACATGGTCAAGATCAGTCACAACAATATTCCAGGATCTTGGTACCAATTTCTACCCATGACCTAAAGCAACCTGGGAAAGAAAGGTTTAGTTCACTTACACTTCATAAGCCATCACAAAGAGAAGCCAGGGCAGGAAGTTGAGGCAGGAAGCGAAGCAGAGACCATGAAGAACCCTGACTACTCACTCACTGATCTCCACAACTTGCTCAGCTTGCTTTCTTATACACTCCAGGACCACCTGCCTGGGCCAGCACTGCTCACAGAAGGCTGGGCCCTCTCACATCAATTATCAATCAATGGAATGGCCCACAGGCCCAACTGAAGGAGGCAATTCCTTACTTGACGTCCACTCTTCCCAGATCCAGTTCCTGCAAACTGATTCAAAACAACCAGCACACCTAGGTTGGCATTGGACTTTACTGGCCTTCCCACCTCAGGTTCCTGGGATGACAGGCACATACTTTTCCCACTCCTTATTCTACGTTTTTGCTTTGTGAGACAAGCTCTGCTATGGACCTGAGGAGGCTGACCTGCTAATCACTACATATGTAGCTAAAGCTGGCCTCAAAATTCATGGCAATCCTCCAACATCAGCCTGTAGAGGTATGCACCACCTTCACCATGCCCAGTAAAAATTTCTATTTCTAAAACTAGTGAATCAACTGTTTTATTCTATCACTATACTATTTTATAATTATTGAAACTTTGATTATTCGAAAAGGTAATTGTGTTATTTACCCTTCCTGTGGCTGTGACAAGATTGTCTGAGGTGCACAGCTGACAAGGAGCAAGATGCTGGCTCGTGATTTTGGTTTCAGCCCATGGTCAGTTGAACTCATTGCTTTTGGGCCTGTGGTAAAGCTGAACATCATAGTGAATGAGAGGTATGCAACAGGGGAAGCATCACCTCCTGAGAGCCAGGAAGAGGGCAGAAGAGGGGCTGGAAGGCGTGGTGTCTCAATATCACCTTCTAGGGCTTAGGCCCCGTGACTTAGCATCCTTCTACAGGCTTCACTTTATAAGGGAGGATGCCTCCCAAATTGGTACAGGACATACCCAGACACCGAATTCTCAGCACAAAGGTGATTTGTTACCCCAGAGGGGCAAGTTGGGGGGGGGGGAAGTTCTGCAAATGCAGCAGTAGCAGCAAGCAAGAAAGAGAGTCAGGGAGGATGTTTTTGCAGGAATGGGTTTGTAAGGGAAAGCGGGGAGTCTGTGCTGGGGTGGGTTGGTAAATCCTGATTGGACATATTAGCCAAAGAATGAATTTTAATTGTTGGACCTTGGTGTTTTTTCTTAGGAATAAGTCAGGAATGGACCTTGGGGACTAGCTTTAGGAATGTAATCTATGGTTTTTAGCAAGAGGGAGGGAACAGGGGCAAAGGGCTATAGGCTGGGGACCAAGTCTTTAACAGACAGGTCTTTGGGGGACATTTAGGAGGCAAAAAAACAATACTAATGCATCTTCATGACTCCATGACCGAGTAAGAATGCCCACCATAAACAGTTTGTGGGTTCTGGAGCTTTTCTGGACTATAACATGCTGGTTTCTTTGCCAGGTTAAACTCTTGGATCAGTGTGAAGCTTGCTAAGTATTTTAATCAAGCAAACAAAAAGGCAAAGACATGGACAGTCTGAAATTGTCCATATAGGTGGTCCTTGTTCTTGAGTGCCTATGCTGCTTGAAAGCCCGAAACACACAAACCAAGTGTCAGCCTCCTAGGGACACTTCAGAGAGCAGAGGTGGGAAGTGCCATTTAGGAAGAGACTCTTAGGAATTCTGGTTTGTTGTTGTTCTGCTGAAGATTTACTTATTTCCACTTTATGTGTTTGAGTGTTTCGCCTACATACGTGTATGCGCACTACATGCATGACAACTCTGGCTTTTTTGTTTGTTTAGTTTTTTTTAAAGACAGCCAGTTGTTTTAGATGAGGGCTCACTTGGACCAGCCGGGTTTCTGGGGGCTTACTGGCTCCTTTGGGGCTAGCCTCTTAGCTCATTCACCAATCAGCAAGACCCTTCCTGGTTAGTACCTGAACGTGGATTTCCAGAGCTGCCCTTGATATACACCCCAGCATCCATCTAAGCCTAAGTTGTACTTCCTGGCTTTGATACAGGTCCTAGGGAACTGATGGTGCCCACTTATTTTGGTTCAAAAAAATTCAGAAGTCAAACTCCGTTTTCTCTTAAGAACATATATTATGAGGTTTTTTAAAAAAGAAAAATCTGCTATGTCTTGAATCCTCTCCAGCTTTTTCCCACCTGTTCTCCTCAAAGGCTCTTTCTAAAAGACTGTGTGCGGCTAGCGAGATGGCTCGTAATTAAGGGTGCTTGCTGCTCTTCCAGGGGATCCAAAATCAGCTCCAAGGATGCTTGTTCGGCAGCTCACAACTGCCCATAACTCCAGCTCCAGGGGATGAGATACCCTTTCTGATCTCATGGGTACCTGCACACATGTGCCACACAGATACACAGACACATCCCATAACACACACACACACACACACACACACATACACACACACGTGTGTGTGTGTATAAAATAAAAGGCTGTGACGAGAGTGAGAGATTGGATTTTAGACACGATAGACCAGACAACAGGCTGGAGCAGCCTGACTGAGCTCAGGCTACAACATAAAAAATGTCATCAGCAGGCTCTCTGGACCAAAGGCATGACCTCGCTGGACTCCTAGTGCCTATTGAGACCCAGGCAGGGATAGCTCTGCCAGCCTGTTCTGGGTTGTCTGGCAAAGCACATGTACCTCAAAACCATGCTTCTGATGGTGCCTCCATTTTGGGAGCTCGAGCTGCCACTGAGGCAGTAATGGCTTCCTGCCTTGTTAATCTTCCAGGCTTCACACTTGCTCTGGACCCTTCATTTAATTCTCTGACTCCTTGGGTTGGACTGTGTTCCTTCTGCTATGGAGTGTATGAGGAGGATGCCAGCTGGGGATATCGTCCTGCCTTGCTCATCACTGATGACAATGACTGCACCAACACTAGGATTTTATGGGTCTGAGAGCATGACGAAAATGTTAAACTAATGGCTTGGAATGTGTTCCTCCAATCTGTCTCCTCAGTTGTTGGCATCCTGATGCTTTAATACCAACATGCGCAAACAGTGGCCAGTATTTTAAAAAAGTTGAGGATGCTCTTCAGATTTCCTTTAGCACCACATCATTCTGAAGGATACTGGGACACACCGACTTGCACCAAATGAAGTTCTGTGAATGTTTGGGAATGTAATTTGGATAGGGGAGAGGGATCGGCCACTGTTGGTGTGACCACATAGGTATAATCAGCACACTTCCACTTCACATTATAACACACAGGAAACAGTATTTCTTTTTTTTCCCCCATGATATTTATTGAGCTCTACATTTTTCTCTGCTTCCCTCCCTGCCACTCCCCTCCCTCCTTTAACCCTCCCCCAAGGTCCCCATGCTCCCAATTTATTCAGATCTTGTCTTTTTATACTTTCTACTTCCCACGTAGATTAGATCTATGTAAATCTCTCTTAGTGTCTGTATTGTTGTCTAAATTCTCTGGGATTGTGGTTTGCAAGCCGGTTTTCTTTGCCTTATGTTTAAAAACCACCTATGAGTGAGTACATGTGATAATTGTCTTTCTGTGTCTGAGTTACCTCACTCAAAATAATGCTTTCTAGTTCCATCCATTTTCCTGCAAAATTCAGGCTGTCGTTATTTTTTTCTGCTGTGTAGTACTCCATCATGTAAATGTACCACATTTTTTTTATCCATTCTTTGATCGAGGGGCATTTAGGTTGTTTCCAGTTTCTGGCTATGACAAATAAAGCTGCTATGAACATAGTTGAGCACATGTCCTTGTGGCACGATTGAGCATCTTTTGGATATATACCCAAAAGTGGTATTACTGGGTCTTGAGGAAGGTTGGGAAACAGTATTTCTATAGCACAGGAAGTGAGCAGAGCAGGGACCCTTGGACTAGAGTTGACCTCGCTGGACTCCTAGTGCCTATTCCAATAGCTGAGGGTGACTGGGAAATGCAGGGTAGATGGCTATGGCAACTCTGTTTTCCAAGTTCGGTACCTCAGGATCTGTCCCTTTAGGTGAGGAGGCTTTTCCCTCCAGACAGACTCTTAGGAAGCATCATTTTGTCCCTTCCATCAACCACAACTACCCACGGTCAGGAAAAACAAAGACAAAGGCGATCATTACTATATTCTTTATTCTCAGTCAATGAGCCACACGGGGTGGAGAGACAACAAATTGAAAGGGGCTTCTGGAAGCCAGACAGGTATGGGCAGCAAGGTAGGACTTAGACTTTACAAATGATCACATAGAAGATTTACAAGTATCAATTTTTCCCCCAAAAGCATATCCTCTAGGGGTAACAGAGGAAGATTAAAAAAAAATAGTAATCATGAATGAAATAAATGAGTAGTCATTTCTGATGGCCACATCCCCTAAAACCAGTCCTTAAAACCAGCTTGCACTGTAGTAGACCATCATGATTTGCAGATATGGTTCGATATATAGGCTTTCAACAGAAAGATAAATTCCAAGTCACAGGTCGATACAACACAGAAAAGTGAGCACGTGAAAATAGCTTTAATGTGCTAGCAAAAATAGATTTATGCTGATGTTGATATCAAAACTAAAGACATTCAGATAAATTCTGCCCATACACTGTAGCTGTTATTCCTAAGATCATGAGAGCAACATATGGCTCTTAGGTAGCGGAGAGGATCTAAGGACAGTCTATAATAGCTACGGCCCATCAGAGAGCTTGTAGTGCACAGTAAGCCTACATTAAAAAGCACAGTAACCCTTGCCTCTATTTTTGGCTTGACATCTTTAAGGGCAGACTAAAACATCTCATCATAAATCTGGTAAGTGCAGATGAAGGACAGTGCTAGAAGGCTGAGCAAATGATTGATTGGAAGTAGTTAAAAATAGGGTATGAGGAAAACATCAGCCTAAATGAAGTAAACATTAAAAAAAAAACCCTCAGCTTTTGTAGTTTTCTCTTAGGGAGTCCCCCAGATGCACTGGAAGACTGGGGAACTGCTAAGGCATTCTTGCTACTGAGTAAGAAATTGTACTGATATCCTAAGGTGAAACTCCATCTATTTAATACAAGAACCCTCCTGAGTCTGAGGTACACTCTATCTGTTTAGTCCCAGACTCCCCCTAGTGTTTCAGAAGTGCACTGCACTTGTTTAGCTAGTACCAGACTCCCACTAGTGTCTTGGAAGTGAACTGCATCTATTTTGCTAGTCCCAGTCTCCCCCTCACATGTGGGAGGGGAACTGCTTCTGTTTAGTTAGTACCAGACTCATCCTAGTGTCTTGGAAGTGAACTGTATCTATTTAGTTAGTACCAGACTCCCCCTTGTGTTGGAGGAAAACTGCATCTGTTTAGTTAGTACCAGCCGCATCCTATCATCAGAGAGTGAACTGCAGGAAGAAGCTGCATGGAGGCTTTTATTACCACTTTTGAGGAGAGGAAATATAACCCTTCAGGTACCCAAGGGCCTGTGGAGGAAACTGCCCTTCTCCTTTGTTATACTGAAGATGCTCATTCCTTAACAATGTGTTACAGTTTGGGGCCACGAGTACTGAAAAGAGGAACACTACAGGTTGTTCTGTAGACAGGAGAACATCTGTAACCTAGCATTAACTTGAAATGGCATAGCTAGAATGAAAGAGGTTGAAAGCATCAAATCAAATGGAGCAGTGATTGGTGTTATGTATTTGAGAAAGTCAGAGTCCAGAAACAGTTTTGCTTTCCTTATAAAATAAGCAAGTCCTACACAGACAAACTTGTTGGAAGGGGGTGTTAGACAAGACAGAAGGAACGCAGCAGCCTCCGCCCTCCTGCAGGGAGTTTTAAGATTCAAATACCAAGGTTGCATCTCCAGATCAAGTGCATTTCAGAAAACCCTCATCCAGACACTGGCAGTGACGGGGAGAATTTACACATGGCTCTGGAACATGTTTCGTTCATTCCAGTCCCTGATTCAAATAAGGTGACAACCAAGGTGACATTTGGGTCAGCTGTTGGTGGGATCCCAAAGTAAAGCTTGAAATCAACAGAAATCACGCCACGAGAAAATCTAAGAATTAGCAAACAACTGGTACCACAAGGCGGCACCCATTCCAGTGGTATATTTTTAGGGTTTTTGTGTTTGTTGTTTTTCCGTCTCCTTTGAGTCAGCCTCCGGAGCAGGCCTATTTAACAGTCAATGTTACTAAAACTCTGCATTTATCCTCACATTGTGTACAGCAGATTTGTTTCCCCACGGAGAGCCGTTAAACCTACAGCCCACTTCCCCACGTCTGTGAGCAGAATGTGGATAACGCTTTAAAAGGAAAGGAAGAAAATACAGGAACTAAAGAATTGAGCTGCACCATCCAGCTGCTTAGAAATGGAAATGAGATTCCCACTGTGTTCATCTTGATGTCTCCATAAAATGGAATAAGTGAACCAATATTTAATGAGTTGTTTAAAATGACAGTCACTTGTAGACTCCAAAGATTACTAATTCACCTTCAACACTCGATTGTGAAAACTCGGTGCTGTTCAGTCTGCTATCTGCTGTGACGCACATCAACTCCGTGGGGTCGGGTCTCTCCTTCCACCTCTTCTGTGGGTCCTGGGGATCATACTAAGGCTTCCAGGCTTGCACAGTAAGTGCCTTTACGTGCTGAGTCAATCTCATGGGCCCCCTCAAGTGGCTTTCTATAGAAAGTCCTTTACCCTGTCATTCCACACAATGTTTCATAGAATCATTACAGTCATTCAAGTCAAAGGCTTAACAATCAGGCTTTGGTATGAATGTACTCTGGGCAGAAGTCGAAATGGTTTTGCTAACACAATTAAAGCTACTGCATACAATCTGCTATCATAATGTGACATAAGACACAAGGACAACGGTTTCCTTTTGGTAGCTCCTATCTGGGACCTCAGAGTGTTTAAACAACAAGAGAGTAGAAGAAAGAGGTAAAACCTTTGCAGCTTCCTCAGGACGATAGAGAACAGCAATGCTTGGTGTTTGTCTATAAGGCAGATGGTCAAACTGTCGACACACGGCTGAGAAGTACAGAGCTTAGCGAGAGGTAGAAAATACCAAAGCCACACAGAAGGACGTGCCAGGTTATTTCAAATCATCAGTGACTTCACTAAAGCTTGAGAAGCTCACAGGCTGTTTACTGTAGGTCTTGTACTAAAGGGGAGACATTCCACATCCTCAATCAGGGTCAAAAGGTGGGCTTGTGAGCCCAGGGTGGGGCAGGAAGCTAAAAGCGAATTTCTTAAGTCATTAATGGTTTGGCTCTCACTGAGAGAAAAAAAAAAACAAAAAAAAACGAGATGCCTTCTGCCTCCCTAGGATGCCATCAGGACACTGAATTATTAGAGATCTCTCCGATTAGTACAACTTCTCTAAGGGGGGACAGTTTTGCATATAAGGCAACAGAACTACAGGGAGAGAAGGCCCCTTCTTCCAGATGGGCCATGCCCGACTTACATAAAAAATATGCATCCCGCTACCTTACACAGATGCCTTTAACCACTAAAATGCAAATGAAAATATTCTTGGTACTTCAGCACCAGCAGAATTGTTCTGTATGAGCAATTCAAGAGCTGTCTGGGGTTAAAAAGATATCCCAGCTCCCAATTAAACCTGGAGAACTAGTGCACGGGTGAGTAACCCTGGGTGTTCTTAATTCATAACACACCTGGGAGATGGTTGTTTTCTCCGGTGTGAGTTTTATAAGGCATAAATTTGATCTGTCCCCCCTCACCTTTGGGAAATTAGTGTTAAAGCTTCTTTTTCTTAAACCCACACATTAACATTCAATCTTTCATTTTTATTAAATAGTTTATATATAAAAAGAAATACCGAGGTGTTCTACATTCATATAAACAATCATGATAATACTTGAAATTGTAGAGAAACTTACTGAAGAAAATACATACTTCAGTGCTTACATTGCTAAGCTAAGCACAAGGGACCGTTCTAGACACTATCTTTTAAACACACAGACACAGGCGTGTGCTGCTCCCGGAAGCAGATGTGGGGAAGTACATTAACATATCTTTCTTCTTTACTTTTTCACCACAAGACGGGATGGTCCAGTTTGGAGAAGCCAAGGTCTCTCCTCAGTTCCAGGTAGGTCCCGTTGCTCACCCAAGTGTCGTCACTGGATTTCCTATGAGAGATGAGACAGTTTCTGGGTTTCTGGCAAACTCTGCTATCACAGCAAACTCTGCTCTCACATCCTTCCTCCTCACCCCATCCCCACCCCACCCCATTTTCCCGCTATCGTTCCAGATGTATCCCCTGTTCCTGTTGTTTGGGTATTAGAGTGGTGTTGGCAGGCTGGCAGCCATATTTTTTTTTTTTTTTTACTTCTGACATTTAGTACTTAAACCTGGAGGCTGAGAACATCTCTGTCTCTGTCTCCCTCTGTCTGTCTCTCTCTGTTTCTCTTAGTGTGACCAGGGCTGGACTAATAGCCACCACACTGGGAATGACTAAATACTACACAATCAACTAGGTTCATCAAAGTCAATCTGAGCTAGCATAAAGTCAAATCGAGCACACCGAAAAGGAACTGGAACTGGATACCACAAGAGTTTGGACCAAGAACTTTCTGTTGAACTCCTCTGGGAAAAGATAACCTGCTACTTAGATGGAAATTCAAAAGACATGAGAGGATTCAGAGTCTATATTTTGGGTTTGCCCTACCTCCCAGCCTCACGTCTGTTCCCGAGGCAGTGTTGTCCACTTTATTCTGCCAGAGAAAGCTTGCATCTACACATGCTGTGCTCTCTCCCTTTCACAGTACTGGTCAGTGCTCTGCCCACTGGGCATTGGATACCACGGTCTATGCTGGAGATCATTTTCCATTCATTCAGTAAGATGTGGATGTCTATCTCGCTGCTCCTCAGTAAGTTAGCAAACTAAGGCCCAAGGACCCAGTTCAGCCTCCAGTGCATGTGTGTTTTGCAATGCTAGGGATCAAGTCTAGGGCCTCATGAATGCTATCTAACTATTCTACCACCAAGCCACATGCCCAGCCCTGTAGATCTTTGAAATACTGTTTTATTAGAGCACAAGCCTACCCATTTCTTTAAATATTATCTATGGTTACTTTCATGATGAACAGCTGGGCTAAGTAATTGCCCAGGCCTTATTGCCTGCCAGGCCAGCAACATCTACCATCTGCTTTTTATAGGGAAGCGTGGTGACCTCAGCAATGGGGTTTCTCACTCCTTTTTAAACAGGTGAATGATATTCTATTGGGGGATGGATGAGAGTTCATCTTAGTACTGCCCTACTAAGGACAGTTAAGCTCCATTACGAATAAAGCATATGTTCTGGGTGCTATTTTACTTCTTTTTAGAGGCAGGGTTTTGATTCTGTTGTCATTCTTAAAACTTGCCTAGGCTGGCCTTGAACTTGCAATCCACCTGTCTCCGTCTCTGGAGTGTTAGGATTACATGTCTGTGCCACCAGGACAGCTCTTTCAATGTTTCCAAATATGTACATTTTCCTGATGCTAGGATTCGTCCCTCCAGCCTTCTGGAACCTGCGCCTGTTGTCCACACTGAGAAACAAAACCAGACCTACCCCAAACATCAGTAAACCACGGGCTGCAGGGCAGGGTGGACCCACCAGGAGCGGGCATTCTCTACGCATCCCTAAGCCAGACAGAGCACTGGTCAGGCTTTCAGGAAAGGCATGGCCCCATCGGAAAGATGCCATCGGGTCCTTCTTCAACCCCCTCGATTCCCGGAGCCTCTGTTTCTTCTCATTCAAAATCAGGACAAGAGAGGGTGAAGGGCTGCCATTGCCCAAAGCCCTTTTACAGTTTTAAGTATACTGTAAACAGTCTCAACAAATCACCTAGCTATCTGTCTGTCTGTCCGTCTGTCCATCTATCTATAGAAAGGGTTTCACACTATAGCCCGGGCTAGCCTCGCAGTCTCACCAAACTTCCTGCCTCAGCCTCCCTCTTGCTGGGATGGCAAGATACCCATGCCCAACTCCAGAAAGCTATTCTAAAAGTAATGATCAATCAGGTCTTTCAAACTCAAGCACAAACATATTGGGACGGCTGGTCTAAGCATAGTAGGTACTTTGAATTCTATGGTAGGGCGGTCATCAGCTAATCTGTCATCATGTAAAACCTAGCCACGCTAGCAACCAGCCTCAGAGGCAGATGCTGGCTGTTAGGACCACTTCTGACAATGTCCCTTTCTTCTGCTTCAGGGATTGACTGAGAAATTCTTGGTGGCGGCGCTGCTGAGCCAAGGGAAAGAAGCAAGGGAGGCAATGAGGAAGGCCCCCAGTCCTGTCTGAGGATACTATTTGTCTGCTGTGGACCAGCATCCAGAAAGGGCAGGCAGGACCTCTCAGCCCGCCACCCACATCTATGCACAAACCTGAAAAACCGGGGTTGATGCTCCAAGTTGTTTTCCTCCAAGACCCGCCGTCTCTCCCTCTGCAGCTGCTCAATCCTCTGCTTCTGTACCTCAGCTTCCTCTATGTTCCCTTCTTCTAGAAGCCTGGGCATTGAGGGGAAAGAGGAAAGGAACAGTCACTGAAAGGCCAGCAACCAACCACTTCTATGTCCGAGGCTGGATATTCAAGATCCCCTACACCGGGTCCCCTTTTCAACCCATGATGCAGTCCTCTGGGCCAGAAGACTATGACCTTTTTTGAACAGGTGGTATTTTCAGGGTTCAAAAACGATAATGCAGAGAAACCCGAGTCGGTCTTCTGCTTCCCCCACTCTTCCATGATAGGCAGCACCACCTTGTTCGTTTCCTGGGTACGTACTTTTCAAATATAAATACATATTCATATTCTGCCCTCCATTTTAAGAGGGTAACTGGTGGCGAAGCTGCTCTGCTGTATTTTACTTTTTACTGAGCAACGCATCTTAGAGAACTTCTGCAGCAGAGCCTGGACATTTTCATTTTTAATAGCTGTATCGCATTCAGCTTTGTGGACATACCTTCATTATTTCAAACGTGCTCTACCTGTAGACACTGGGTTTTCCCTGCTATTTTTAGTGTTACATTTAATGTTATAGTGAATGACTTTAGACAACCACCACTCACTCACACACAGGAAAGCATATCTGTCTAAGAGACTTCTAGACTTAGGATTGGTGGACAAAAGAGTGAGTCTGGAATTGATACATTATAAAACTATACTTTATAAGGAATCGAAGCAATTCATATTCCCCTTTTTATAGTATACATTTATTTAAAGCTTGTTGTCACCAGCCACAGGCAGGTTTTGTTTTGTCTTGCTTTGCTTTTTTTTTTCTAATCTAAGGTAAGAATGTATTTTCACCTGGTTTTAAAAATTAGTATCTAAAAAATATTCTGAGCAAAACTGAATTTCTCTCCATGTTTAAGGAATATCTGAGCCTCTCAGCCATGGACTGTTCATGTCCCCAAGTCCATTTTCTCCCAGGTGACACCTTGCTGATTTGTTGCACAAATCCACACTCTAAGATTGTAAATACAGATCCATGTTGATCATCTATCTGTGAATTTGGTTATACACTTCTATTGAAGGCTTTTTTTTTTAAAAAAAAAAAAGGTAATTATACATAGTGATTTTTCCTTTCACGTGGCCTTTAGATTTTGAGTCTCAGTTACAGAAGGCTCGTGGGAGATTATTCTTTTTGTCTGACAGAGTAGGAAACTGAGGCTGGGAAGGAGGAAAAGCCTTGTCACAGACCACACAACTGATTAATAGCAAGCCCAGAATCCGAAGTTAGATCCCAATGCACTAAAATCATTTCAACTTGAGGGCTCAAGGAGAGTTGGGTGCTTTGATTATTTCAAATGAACAGTAAATTTCTTATTACTACTAAACACAGTGAAATTCTTCAAAATAGCCCTCCCCTCTTTTCTGACATTTCAATAGAAATGGGGCCCTACAGATGTGTGGAGGACACAAGGATGGACATACAGGTTCTAATCCCTCTGAGACAGATATTTGAAGCCACCACTTTGCCCCTGTGTACCTGACAACAGTACCCACCTCAGGCTCCGGGTAGCCAGGCAATTGTGAATACCACCTTTGGTAGATTGTTTTAAATGTCTCTAGAGAGAAAGATCTTTGAAAAAACCCTTACCTTTGGTCTGGTCTAAACCGAGTGTCGGTGGGTGGTAATAAAGACCGCAACGACGGATCCATCTCATTTAGCTCCAGTGCAAACTGCGTGAAGCCGTAATACTGCTCATAGCCTTTCGGCATGGGATCTGCAAGAGAAACAAACCACCAGGTCTCCCTCGCAATTCATTTGCGTGAGTTAAATCTCTCCACCTTTCTCATCTCAGACCAGTTATGTCCTGTCTCTAACTCTAAACAGTTCCCTTCCTACTAAAATATTCTGACTAACAAGTAGTTACTGAGCATTTCTCTACAGACTTTCCTGGCTGAGTTTTCTATCTCAGGGATATGGTCTCTTTGCCTTGATCCTCTAGTGAATTTATTCAGCGCTGTAGAGTACCTGTCCTATCTGAGCTATCGCAGAATTTGTTATTCAAATATGCACACCAGGGGCCCAGTGAGATGCCACTCAAGGCTGAGACGCTGAGTTCAGAACCTGTATAGTAGAAAGAACTGATTGATTCCACAAAGTCGTCCCCTGTCTTCCACACTCCCACACTCCTGCAATGGCAGGCACATCCCTGCACGCATACATAACACACACACACACACACACACACACACACACACATGAATGTTTTAAAAATCAAATCAAATAAATAAACCTACTAGGCCTTTTCTTAAACTAGCCAAGTCCCACTGCAGAACTCCCCAAGGGCTGTCAGTACATGTTATCCTTTCCTTCCCCCTTCCCCTCATTTTTTCTTCTTCCCACAAGTCTCAGACCCTAAAATCTCTCACATCCTGGGGTTAGAACATTAGGTTCTAATTTGTCCTAACTTGGATCTCCACTAAGAATCAGGTATATGCCAGGGAGATCCAATGCAGACTAGGGAGATTCCCAGACAGTTGTAATACTTGCTGGTCACACATTCACCTGTCAATGTTCCCCGTGAATACCTGCTTTTAGAAGCTTTCCAAGTCCCATTACCTGTGTACCCCACCCTAAGCTAGAACGCAGGAGCCAAGTTCCATGCTGTGCTCACCACCTGAGGCCCCGCCCACCAGGGTAAAGACTGAGGTTTCCTTCAACAAGGACCAGGGGAACTCTAGGCTCACACAGAGACAAAGTCTAGGAAGAATGGTAAGGATGCAGCTGGTGTGGAGTACTAGTTGAAGGTGTGTTAATTTGTTCATGCTGTGGACTATTCAATGACGCAAAGACGCGCTGCATTCTTTTCTGTTGCGTTTGTTTAACTCTGTGAAGCTGCGCTACTGTAACATGTAACAGTGGTCCGGGAGGCAGCTTTCAGCAAATGAGCGGCTGTCAGTGTGAACAGTCGCATACGTGCCCCTGAGGCTAGGGAGGCAGCCACTGCGATGTCATTCCAGCTCCACAGCAACCTTTGGGATGGAGGAAGACGTGGCTGCAACCGACAAAGAGACACTGCCGCTCCTGCAGTCACATCTCTTCCTTACAGAACACAAGCCCAAGCTCAGGTGAACTGAGCCTTCCTGTTGCCCAGAGTTGGCATGGGGATGGGTCAGGACCCGCTTCAGGTTGATGTGCTGTTAAGACACGCTGGCTGGGAATCCTGGGGAATGCTTCATTCTTGAGAAAAGGGAGGTACAAGATCAAAAGCTCTCTAGTTCTCCTCTTCCTCCCTGCTGCCAATGAGGTGACCCGGTACTGAGCTGTGACAACCATCTACATGCATCGGAGCCAACACGTGTAGCATGCTTCCTCACTGACCTGTGTCTGACCCAAGCAGGCTGTAGAGCTAACAACAGGAGGCTGTCACCCCTCAGCTTATTAAACATGGCATGTAGCCTCACCATTTCAGTGATGAGCAGAGTGGTTTTTCTTTTCCCTTCCCCAACCTTTCTCTCCCTTCCTTAACTGGACTAACATCCATCCATAGAGCCCTGATCCCAGGACAGGGGTTTAGTAAGATGACTCTGACTTTTCAGTCAGAAGACAGAAGTGTTGCTGGTGGAGGTCATGGGCTTCCACAGCCTTCTTGGTACAGCTGTTCCAGGGGCTGTGTCTTTTGGGATGACAAAGGAGACCAGGGTGGCCTTTGGGGTTGGGCCAATTTGGGGATCATGCACATTTTGGGAAGCTCAGGTCACTATTTTTCTAGTGACACTTTCCTCTTGACCTTTGCTTGAGAATTCCTCCTTGCATTCCACCGGCATTCCAACAAAGCCTGTCCCAGTCCCAGGTGTGACAGGAACCCTAGAGCCCTCTAGGCCACCCCTGGATGGACAGTGGCTCCTTTCTGGGGTCCTGAGAACCCAGAAGGGAACCTAGCAGCCAAACTGAGAGGCTATTGTAAGCATGACCAGGACTTGGATGGGCCAGTACCACTAACCTGCTAAGAAGCGGGCGGTAGCTAGAGAGAGAGAGCAGCACTCGCCCCTCACAGCTCCCGGGTCCCGCCCTGTGCTTGGGATCTGCTGGACACTCACTTGCTCTCCAGATGCACGTGGAGGAGGAGGCGCCACCACAGTAAATGCTCTCATGCCATTTTCCAAACAGCCGGTGTACAGCCTTCCCATTGCGGTCGAACACTGTGCCTTCGATCTCATGGGCGTTAGTGCTCCAGTATTTTGCCTAGAATGCAGATGAGAATGGTCTGGGAAAGATTCTGGCATCCTCTTATTACAGGTATTGAATGGGGGAATAAAGAAAGCAAGATAAAGAACTAAGTTCGGGCCACGTGGTGTAACTGGAAGAGAAGGCAGGCAGATCAAGAATTCAAGGTCATCCTTAGCTGCATGTCAAATTTGTGGCTAGCCTGAACTACATGACATTATATCTCAGGGGAAATTTAAAAAGCCATAAGAGTGTTATGGGTTGCTTATTTAGTTAAAAATGCAAATTATATATATATTTATCATATATAAAATAACATTTTGAAATATGTACACATTGTAGAATGGCTAAACTCAAGCTAATAAGCATATTTTATCTCACATTGTTTTGGTGAGGGCACTTCTTGGCTATTTTCAAGACTATAGATACATTATTAGCGGTGTTCTTGTATTTTCAGAAAGATTGTATCCTTGGATGGGTAATTTCCCCAAGCCTCACCTCCACCCTCCTTTCTGCTTCTAGGAGTCAACATTTTTAGTTCCCCGTACAGATGAAATGATGTTATATCTTTATGAGCCTGGCTTATTACACACACACACACACACACAAACACACACACAACAGGACTTCATTCTTTCCCTGGCCGGGCAGTATTCCGTGGTGCAGATTATGCATTGTATCTGAGTTGATTGCACTCAGGCGGATCCCTTTTTTGCTCCTGTGAATGGTGATGTGAAGAACACAGAGTCTTGGTTTCATGTCCTTTGCCTGTCTACTCAGGAGTCGGACTGCAGGGCCCCAGAGAAGCTCAGTGTTCTGAAGAACTTCTTTCTCTCTAATGGCTGCACTGGTTCATGCCCCCTCTGCAGTGTGCAACGTTCCCCTCTCTTCAGTTCTAGGTCTACCTTTCATCCTTTTGGTGCCAGCTGTTTTTTTGTTTTTGTTTTTGTTTTCTTTTCCCAATACAGGGTTTCTCTGTGTAGCCCTGACTGTCCTGTAACTCCCTCTGTAGACCAGGCTGGCCTCAAACTCAGAAATCCTCCTGCCTCTCCCCCCCTCCCCCCAAATGCTGGGATTAAAGGCCTGTGCCACCACCGTCCCTCGAAGTGAACTATTATAAGAGGCAGTGAGGTGACATCTCACGGCATTTTAATTTGCATATCCTGGGTGATTGATTAGTGATGCTGAGCGTCCATTCATCCATCTGTGTGTACTTTCCAAGATGTCTATCGAAGCATTTTGTTCCCCTTTTCTGGGAGGCAGGCTCCATGCCACTAAACTGTGTTTCTAGCTCTGTTGAAAACACTGGCTTACGTGCGCGTGTCCTTGAGCATGCTACGGCACACACGTAGAAAGTGGAGGATAACTTCCAGGAGTCAGTTCACTCCTCCTACCACGTGGGTTCTGGAGACGGCATCCAAATCCCGAGGCTTGCAGCAAGAGCCTTTAGCCTCAAGCCTGACTCACTGCACTCTCTCTAGCATCAATTGGTTCGTCTGTGTATAGACTGCATTTTATTTCTGAGACAGGCTCCTGCCATATAGCTCATCACAGTGATCTTCCTGCTTTAGCCATCTGAGTTGAAGAGCTGGTCTGACCGGGGCATCCTGCCACACCCAGTTCCCCAGTTATCCACTATTTTCTTCCTGTGGAGTTGGGTTCCTTTCTACATTTTGCATTTTAACACCTTGTCAGATTGCAAATATTTCGTCTTTCGCACGAGGCTAGCCGGGGTCCCAGCAGCACTACCGAAGAAACTGTCCTTTCTCACCACGTGCTACTGGGATCTTGTTTAAAATCAATTAAGTGTAAAGATGTGGATTTATTTCTAGGCTTTCTAGTCTACCTAGGTTCTGGATTTAAAACAAAATACCTTTAGCTATTTAGTAAAATTTACAGCTAATATCCTATTTGAAGTTTGTAACCCAATAACAAACATGTGTGTAGATATGTACTTTTTCTGCCTTTGCTTCATATAACGTAGGAACGCAATACGCAGTTCTTAGGCATTCGCCAAGTACTTAGTGCACTAGCCAGTGCTGCCTGGCTGGTGTATTAGCAGCTGCCCCAGGCATGTCACTGTGATTCCAAAGCCTGAGTGCTCTCGCTACTACGATTTAAAAATTAACTCATAATTTTTTTGACCTAAAGAAAAAGTCATTTGCATACTAAATGGGTTGCTTAACATTGCAATTTCTACTACTTGCCTCTTCTGGGCCTGTTCCAGCAGCAGGGTCCTCCTATAAGACACTGTCTCAGTATCTGTAGCTCAGCACAACCCTGCTTATCCCAACTCCGAAAAGCATAGTTCAGCTCAGTCTACTTTATGCAGTACCAATCTTCAGCCAGCAGAGGGAGTGCCAACTCCCTAGAGGCGATGCTTAGAAAATGTCCGAAGTACCTGGCCACTCTTAAAAACTGTCATGAACAGAAGGAATTTCTCCATAAATCAAAAGCCCCGGCGCTATTTTCAGCCGAAATGGAAGCCGTATTTGGAAAGTTTAGTGACGTTTCCAGGTCATTTTCTACGGGTTCAGTTTCTCTCCTTCAAAGCTTTGGGACAATGCAAGGGGCGGGTGGGACGCAGCAGTGCCAGGGAAGTGAATAAGACATCAGGAGCTGAGTTCTCCAGCCTTTAAAAGTAGCAGGGGAAGAAAGGATCCCGAACCCTTTATTGGGAAGCAGGGGTCAGAATTTTGCCCTTTGCGATATTCACCAACCAAACAAACGCTGATGACTGGATAGGAAGCCTCGGAGGAGACACAGCCACGCCCCACGGGTGCCTGGTTCCTGCCCCCAGATTCTTTCGACACCCAATGCTCATCTTAAATAACTACACCATCTCAAATAACCACACACATATTTCCTGTAAAGCCGTGCGACGGTGGACACCAGTAATCTCAGTACTCTGAGGGCTGATGCATGAGGATGGCTCTGAGTTTGAGGCCAGCCTGGACTAAAACAAACTAACTCAATCTTTCTCTGGTACTGAGAAGATGAGACCAGGTGAATGGTAGGCAAGGGATTGAGCACATTCCTTTGAGATGATGCAGACAACTGATCTACCTAGGCTCGGGGAACACATTCTTGCCCCAGCTACCTGGTCGACCATACTAATGTCCCCTGTGGGTCACAGGCGGCACAGAGAGGACTGTACAGATTTGCATTCGGTTTGGGATTTTGATATTTGGTTACGTGCAAACATCCTTTGGCAAGGACTGTGCCTTAAAGCCACTTTAAATACACGAGTTTTAAAAACTGAAATAATTCTAGGAGGGAGAGAAAGGGGTGGAACTCAAATTAAGGAAGCTGGAGAGAGGCCCTACATATTTTCTTGCACCTGGCTGGCCTTCTCATCTATCTAAATGTTCTGAGGCGTCAGCTGTTGGGATCAAGGGCCAGTCAGGGCTGCAGGATGAACAGAACCAACCAGGCTTTTATTTCTGTGGGGCTGGGGATGGCAAGAAGGGTGAGGGGAGCAGAGAGACAGACAGGGAAAGAAAGAACTAGGAAGCTAACTTCAGTGGTAACAAAAACCTTGAAGAAAATTTGATGGTGAAATGGAGTGCACGACAGAGTGAGGTGGAGACCACAGGATCTTCGGAAAAGAGGTCAGGGGAGCGGGAGCGGAAGGGAGGAAAGACGGGCAGTGTGGCCAGTGACTGAGGAGGCAGACAGGAGTGAGAGGAGCTGGGGCTGGGGAGGAGTGAGGGTGTGAGGGTGTGTGTGTGTGTGCGGGCGTGCACGCACGTGCATGTGCGTGTGTGTTTGTGTGCGTGCATGCGCACACGTGTGCACTCACGCACTATGGATGCACATGCACTCTGAGGGGTAGAGAGCTGGCAGTACTGATGGTGCAGAACCTCGTGGGCCATTAAGAGAATGCAGGCGTCTACTTGAGAGGATGGAAGCGAGTAGAAAGCTTTGTAAAGGGAATGGGGGATTGCACCTCACCTCTTGGCAAAACACACAAGCATAGCTGTCCCCGCCCCAAGTCCTTTCTTTCATGACAGTCTCATGTTGTGGTCCAGATTGCTCTCAGACTCGCAATTCACAAGCCTCAACCTCCTGAGCCCTGCAATTCCAGGCACATGCCACCAAGTCTGGCTTCATTTCAACCATCTTAAATGCACAGCTCAAAACTATGGAGTACATTCACAGTGTTGTACAACTGCCGCTACTTTCCATTTCTAGAACTTTTTCATTTTCCCAAACAGCAGCTCCGACCCCGTGACACAAACTCTCTATCCTTCCCTCCACACAGCTCCTGATGACCCCTGCTCTATTTTCTTTCCCTCTAACCTTGGCTCTTCTGGCGATCCATGTAATTGGAATATACAATACAATAACATAGAATACATCTTTTCGTGTCTGGTTTATCCGCTTAGCATAATGCCTTCATGTATCTTTGTGTCACATGTCACCGATGACATCTTACAAAAGAGTCCCTCAGACTCTTCATTGAGGGTCCATGGTAGGGGAGGCAGGCAGGGTCACGTCCCAGGCAAGTGACAGCGTGGAAGACAGCCTGTGCTCTGGCCACCTGGCCCTGCCCTCTAGTGCCAGAGCTTGGCCCCCTCAAGGTACCTTTATGAAGTTCACTTTGCAGTGGCAGGAGTCATCGGTCAGGTTCTTGATGACAATTTCACCGTAGTGCTCGATCCATCGCTGTCCGCTCAAGATGTTGTGGATGCAGGAGGTCACTTTGTTCCACTCAAAGTGATCCCCAAAACTGAAAGAGAGGGGGATGTCAAAGATGGCTCCCGGAAGAACCAGCCACAGATGCAGCAGGCCATCCTACTTTGTATGACGAGGTGGGGGAATGAATCATGCATCCCTCAGTGGCAGACCCAGCACCGAATAAAGCTCCAAGCAACACGTGACTGAGGTTCTCAGGCCAACAAACTGCCCAGCTATGGAAGGGAAACTGGCAGAAGGATGCAGTGGGTGGGGGCCAGTCTCCCACACTTTAATAGATGCAGTGGGGGGGCAGTCTCCCACACTTTAATAATCACGTGTTATTTACACCTCTTTCATAAGGAAGAATGCAGGCATTGCTCACAGAGTCCAGTAGCAACTGTGAGGAAGCAGTAAGCAGTATTTTAAATGCCTTATGCATAATATGTGTCAAATCTTCCCACGTGTCCTGAGAGGCAGGCAAGGACAGTAGTGACAGAAAGGAGTGGCAGCCTGACCAACAATAGTCATGGGAGAAAGGGCCACAGCAGCATGTGACTTCCCAGTCTGGCCCGATTGCTTTAAAAACACCTACTGATGATGCCTGCATCACCAAAGCCATGTCTGTCTCTGTCAGTGAGACGGGACCACAGTGATGAAGAAAAATGACCCTTTCTCTTGGAGGGAGGCAGAAATGAATTTTAAAATCTGCTCAGAGAGCGGTTGTCTGTGCGAGGCATTTCCATCCGGTGAGAGGAAGCACTAGACTGTGAGCCTGCCAGGCAGAGACCACCTGAGCTCACTGCCAGATGGAAGGAGAGAGAAGAGCATCCTCTCCAAGCCAGAGGGGTTGGTGGGCAGCCTGGACAGTCTGCTAACGTGAACTCCCGGCCCAAGAGTTGACATTCCTAACGCAGAGGAACTTACGCTGGCAGTGTCACGTGCGTTGTGCCAATTGGGACAATTTCCATGGATTTACCCCAGAATTTATTTTTCCATCTCACATCTGAAACAAAATATCAAATATCACATATTCAACAAGACAGGTAGGTAGACCAGAGGCCTCAGGCTCGACAAATGACTGGTCATTCTGTAACTGACACAGATAAATTAGTTCTAGTAAAGGCAACTATTCATGCACTAGAAATAGGTACCCAACTGGGTACCCAAAACAGAATTAGGAAAACAAAGATGTAAGGCAAAGTTCTCTTGAAAAAGCCAACAGCACAAAAACGAGATGAGACCAAGTTGCGGTCACACAGACACGGGCTGTTCCCAGTGTGCTATGGCGTCAAAGAGGCTTGTCAGAAAGGGTCATTTAAGCAGGGCTCTGCAGAATACAAATAAGTCTGTGGGGCATAGAGAAGTCGGTATCGGAAAAACAGTATTTAAGGGGTCAGAAGAGTAAGAGAGTAGTGTGTGGGTCTGGCTGTAGGTCTGAGACTATCTAAAGAGAAGAGTAGGAAGTCAGGCCTTCTGAGGAAACAGTGGGTTCTGCCAACCTAGCTAAGAAGTCTTGTTTGAGTTGAAAAGAATCAACCAGTGCAATAAGATAAAAAACCTTGTTAAAAAAAATGCAAAGTGTGGATAGAGTGGACAAAAGCAAGGTGATCAGATATCTGGCTGCTGTGGCTGCTCAGGGGATGCGCAGGAGTGAAACGAGTCAAGCCAACCGCTGCGGTGCAGTGGTTCATGGGAAAAAAGCAACAGTGGAGAACGGAGCAGCAAACAGACACAGGCTAAGGAAAGATGGAGGACGGAGCAGCACACAGACACAGGCTAAAGAAAGATGGAGGATGGAGCAGCACACAGACACAGGCTAAGAAGAGGAGAGAACCTTTATAAACAGTACCAGCTGTCCTAAATTGTATGCCACCACCAAGAGAGAAAGGGTAGAACCAGAGGGAAGCAGGCCCTGTCCAGTGGCTGCACTGAGACAGAAGAGCTGTGGGAAATGAAAAAGGCTGGGAGACGCGTAGCTGCGGTTCAGGTGAGAGAGGCAAGTGGATTCCTTTGATGACATACGGCAAATCATGAATCTGAAGGAAGCTGTGGGAGCATTATTAGCTAAGATGATGTTTTTGGAGTGATGAAACTATTTTAAAATTAATTGTGTTAATAAAAAAATCAGAGTTATATATTTTAAGTGGACAAATAACATAGTATGTGAGCATTTCTCAATAAAATTGGTAAGAAAATTGAAAAAGAGAGAATTGGATTTGAGCAAAGATAACAGTGCATTGATGGATTTGCAACACACACATACACAATCTCACAGGGGTTGGATTTATTTTGCTATGTTTCTTACTACATCCAAACTTATATATAACAATGCCAGTTGATGGCAGACTGTAATATCTTAAAGATATATAATCTTGAGGTAACAACTAAGCACAAAACAAAGTGCTATAGATATAATCCAACAGAAGAGATAAATAGGCATATAGAAAGTACTTAACTAATACAAAAGAAGGCATTAAAAATAGAAAAGGGGAGCAAGGAATAGATTTGACTAATTAGAAAACAAGACACATTTAAATCACCTACATCTATAACCACAATAAATGTAAATGATCTAAGCAACCAAGTCAAAAGGCAGAGAGATGTGAAGATTTGAAGATCCTACACCAAGGGAACAGGTGAAATCACCCAGAAAAGGGTGAGTAGGGATGTGTGCAACACAAAGAGCTTTCAGGGACTATTCTGAGAAGGTTCTCTTGTTAAAGACAAAAATGCAGAGCTTTAAGAAAACAAGAAAGAAATACTTACAAGACCAATGAGATTTATCAGGTAGGAGTTAAGGAGCCTTATGAGAAACATTTCCAGAAGGTCTTGTGAGATATTTGACTACATGTCTGTGTAAAGATATGTCACTGTGATTGGTTTAGTAAAAAGCTAAATGGCCAATAGCTAGACAGGAGGTATAGGTGGGACTTCCAGACAGAGAGAACATGGGGAAGAAGAAAGGGTTAGTTGCCATCTGGATACAGAGGAAACAGGACACACAGGAGGAGAGGTGAAAACTATGACCCATGTAATAACATGTAAATTAATAGAAATAAGTTAATTTAAGTTATAAGAGCCAGTTAGAATCAAGCCAAAGCTAAGGCCAAGCTTTCATAATTAATAAGAAATCTTTGTGTCATAATTTGGGAGCTGGCAGGACAGAGAAAGACTTGCTACAAGAAGGTTTTCATGAAAAGTAGAGAAGTCTCAAGTGAAGCGTCAATGTATTAAGCATCTGTAGCAAAGATTAAGTAAAAGAAACATTCCACTTTTAACTTTCACATAGATTGCATTCACACCGAGTAAATAGATAACACAGGTGGGAGGTGTTACAGTGTGCTCCTGTGCTTTCAGATCTCACAGAGACGCATGCATACGTACATGGATATAGAGACATCACAGGAGCCAAATGGCAACGTTAGTAAAGGGGATTTTTAAAAAACTGGTCAGGGGCTGGGATGAAACTCAGCTGGTAATTGCACCCTTAGCATGCTCCTCTGCATGGTGTAAACCAGGTGTGGTGGGGTATGCCTGTAAGCCCAGCGCTTTGGCAGGTCAAGCCTGGAGGTAAGAAGTTCCAGGTCATCCTAGTCTAAGAAGTTTAAAGTCATCCTAGTCAATGTAGCCAATTTGAGGCTAGTCCTGTCTACATGAGTCTCTGTCAAACAAACAAAACTATATTTTAAAAGAAAATGATGTATGCTCAACTTCTTGAAGGCCTGGGATACTCAGTTTCTCTTACTGTACTCCAATCTTTTGAATAAATGGAAACTTAAGAAAACTCACATATGTAGGAGAAATGTGGGGCATTATTTTTAGAACAACTTGCCATCTCCTCCATCTCCAAAACTAAGTTTTAGGAACATCGGTGCCAATACAACCCTGAAAATGTAAAGAGGGAGGGGCCAAATCTCAGTGGTAGAAGTACCTGCCTTTCCTAAACCTTTGGGTTATGATCTTGAGAGTAGTCAAAACAAAGCCAGACAGGCTGGGCAGTGGTAGCGCATGCCTTTGATCCCGCCACCAGGGAGGCAGAGGAAGGAGGATCTCTGTGAGTTTGAGGTCAGCTTGGTCTACAGCGAGAGTTCCAGGACAGGCTCCAAAGCTGCACAGAGAAACCCTGTCTTGTTGAAAACAACAACAACAAAACAAGCAAACAAAAACAACAAAGCAAGATGGCAACAACGGCCCAAAGCACAGATGAAAATCTCCAAACAACACTTAAAACAAGGGGCCAGGGAGGCGGCTCGGCAGGACAAGGTGCTCGCCACCAAGAGAAAAGTCCAGTCCTGTTAGTTATTATCATCTGACCTACACGCATGTACAAGGACTCATTAAATAAATGAAATGAAAGCTCAGTGAATTAAAAACGCTCATAAAAACAAAGATGAATAGAATTCAGAGGTGCCAGATGTAATTTTGGAAACAGAATTTAAATTCTTAAAAAGCCAAGAGACCTATTTGTTGTCTACACTCTGCCGCAACCCCCGCACGTCAAGACGTTATAGAGTAAGGTGGAGGAAAAGCTCCAGGAACAGGTGACTCAGGTGAAGATGGAGGAAGTTTCTTAAGAGGTAAAAAAAAAAAAAAAGAATCGGTCTCTCAAATCCTTAGCATCCATAAGAACAAAATAACACGCTGTCATCGAGAATGTGGTACGCATCAGCTGCTGTTCAGGTGGGAGAGGGTCGCACATCAGGAAGGCTGAAACTGTCTGAAGAGCAGGTCTGGGGACTGCTTTTGATCCTGGCAAGACTGAGAAATTCCCGGAAAAAATGAAATCTTCAATGCTATGAAAGCGGAGATCACAAGGATCAGCACATACCTTGCCAGAAAACGAAGTTTCCCGACTCGGCGTGGCAGGCGGAGATAGGTGGGTGGTGGCTGACCTGGTAGAGACAAAGGACATAATTTGAGGAGATGTTATGGCTGGAAAGCCATTGCTTCTCCCCTTGAGCTGAGCTGGGGCCACCAGAGCAATGCTACAGCTTGAACAAATGTGTCTTCAAGAGGGCAGTCTTGACATAGCCAGCTCCCCCTTCCTCTGGGTGGGTGGGAAGGAAGCTGTGAATGGAAGCCTCCAGAAGCTTTCCTGGGAGCATGGCCAGCCTCAAGTGATGAGGACACAGGCATGAATTGAACAGTATAAAATAAAAAGAGGGACGCTTGAGGTCTGCACTTTCCTCAGCTATGAAGAGACTTGTAAGCATTTTAACTAAGCTGTCAGTGTCACCGTTCCGGCGTGCCACTTCTAAGTAACAGAACATAAAAATAATGTCCCCCTAGGGCTCAGAAAACCAAACCATACGTCACTGATATGGTCAATCCAAGAGAGTTCTTTCTTTTTTTAATTTTTAAAATTTATTTACTCATTTATCGGGCATGTGTGTGGGCATGCACGTACACACGCTCGTGTGCCGTGGCTCCCACGTGGAAGGCGAGAACAATTGTGGGAGCCGGTTCTCACCTTCCACGCTGTGGGCCCTAGGGATGGAGCTTAGGTCCTAAGCCTTGGCGGCCAGTGCCCTTACCAGCTGAGCCATCTCACTGGCCCTGAAGAGAATTCTTCAGAATACTGTGTCTGTAAAGCAGAACTAGCCATAGCCATTGAAGAAAGTTCATCAAGTGCCAAGAGGGGAAAAAAGGTGTGAGGACTGTGGAGATGAACTGAATGCAGACCCAGAACCCACATTGGGGAAGGTAGGGAGCAAGCAAGCTGGGCATGCTGGCTGTCATTTGTAATCCCAGCACTACGCAGAGACAAATAGGTCTTGGGACTCACTGGTCAGGCAGCCTAGTCTACTTGATGAGTACCCTGCCTCAGAAAAACAAAAATATGTAGATGGTATCTGAGGAACAACACATGAGGTTTTCTTTTGGCTCCCATACATTTACCTGCCAACACATGAACACAGACACATGTGCTCGTAACACACGCACAAACACACACATGCTCACAAAGAAAAAACTATCTATCATCAATATACACAAGCAATCTTGACCAAGTAATTATATCCTAGAAGGGATGAGCCTCGAAGCAGAGGCTGCCACTGGAGGGCACCATTGCTTGTTTTACCCATCAATCAAGCTGCTCAGTACAAAATGGAGGCTGTGTTCCATCTCTTTACCTCGGTGGCACTCAGGACCCTGTGCTGTTCTCACAGATCAGTACTAATGGGAAAACCAGCCATGCTGGCAGTGGGCATCCAGAAATTCCTCTGATTTCAATGGCTGTTAGCAGAGGTTATCTTCTATTTGGAGGGTCTACTCAAGGCCCTTCCTATGAACAGCACGGAGGCTGAAACCAGATAGGTCTAATTTCCCAAACCACAGCATGGAGAGAATCCGCAAAGCAAAACTGAGTATCAGTGCGCCTTGGTGGTGTATGGACTTCAGGAACAAAGTGTGAAGTAGCTGGACTGTTCTCAGACACACCACATTAACCACTCAGGACTTCTATCTGGACCGAGCATGTGTGTGAGAAGGGATGGGGGGAGGGAACGGACAATGACAATTCCACAGCCACTCACTCACCCCACCCTGGGCTCACCCATGCTGAGAATCCTGCTTTGTAAACCACCCCCTGTGCGGAGCTTGCAGGGCTGATGGATCCCTAGGCATCCTGCCACAGCCTTAACTGACAGGCTGCGGAGCCAGGAGAGCGGAGAAAGACAGAAATAGCATCCACACCTTCGGATTACTCAATGAACTGAAATCCCAGCTATGGGAAGTAGGAGGTGGGACGCTGCTGTCGCTTGATGTGTCTTAGTTCCCCGTGTGTTGTCTGACGCCACAAGGCCCCTGCTTTTCTCTGCAGTTTTGGAGAGAAATTTTCACTATCTTCGGGCCGCAACTCCTATAATCAAAGCAACTGCCTGCTTCTCTTTGTCATGGGTTTTGAAAGCCCAACTACTGGGCAATACTTTGGAGCACAAAGCTCTCTATCCTCCTCCTTCCTCCCATGAGAGAGCTCTCAGAATAGTCTAGCTGAATTTTAAATCATAGGGTTGCATATGGTTAAACTGGAATAAGGCCATCCTCCTCCTCCTCCTCCTCCTCCTCCAATCACAGTTCTCTACCTACCTGACATGTCCTACTGGAGTGGGTGAGGAGCCATGGAATGTGGGAGGAAGCAATACAGCCGCCATCAAGAACTTGCTACGTGTATGGGGACCCCCAAATAGAACTACCAAATCAAACTACTGCATACAAACATCACGTGCCTACTCTGTAATTATTGTAAGTCCAATAAAATGAAGCAGCGTACTGTCCATAGGAACTAGAGGGATCTTGTGATATTAGGAAGCATGAACACATTTTATAGGAATGCAGGTGTGATCTTTTAAAACCACTACAGCAGATTAACAGTGGTCAGCCAACTGCCTTTAGATAAACCCAAAAGAAGTACCAGCAGGCAAGAAAGCTGGCACTGGGGTCATGGGAATCGGAGAACTAGCTAGCCCTGCCCCTCGCCAGCCACAGCACACCACAGCTAACCCTGCTGTCCTGGATGCAGGTGAGCCAGTCCTGAGGGCATGAGAACAGAAGAGCTGACCCCAGCCCCATGCTCTGGGGCTGAGAAAGAGAGAGAGAGAGAGAGAGAGAGAGAGAGAGAGAGAGAGAGAGAGAGAGAGAGAGACAGGCAGGCAGACAGACAGAGAGAGACAGAGAGAAAACCTGGCCTGGACAAGACAGTGGAGCTGGCCCCAGTGCTGTCAACAGGGATGAGCTGGAGCCAAGGGCCAAGAGCAAGGGAACCGGCCCTACTCCTTGATGTAAGCTGTGTTGGGTGGGCTGTCTGAAACAGGGCTGGAGAGTTCACCTGGACAGTGACAAGGAGGGAAAGCTGGCAAGCTGACCAGCCCTGCCACCACCCAGGCCCAGAACCAGGGCTGAGAGTTGGCCCACCCCAACATCCACCAAATCTATCAACTGTTAGAGCATGGGAAGGGAAGAAACTACAGATGCAAAACTGCAGGATCTCTGTGACACAGATAAACCACAAGAAATCCAAGAGGCACCCCAGTGAGTGCCTAGTATTAGTGGTGTAGCAGATGCTAGAAGCCTTGAACCAGACCGATGGCCCATGGCAATGAACATTTGCCATGAAAGGACTAATGGGTTAACGGTGTAACTCAACGGGAAACACTACAGCTTCCACGGTGAGATTATTCTCTTTTTGTCTTTGTTTTGTTTGTTTTGTTGGTTTTTGGTTCTCCTTTTAAATTTTTTTGGGGGAGCTGAATGGGATCAGGATTCATGGTGTGAAATCTGTAAAGAAGCAATAAAAGTAGAAAAGAAGAAAGAAGTGTCAGGCAAAGAGCGGAGGGGAAACCGACTTTCCCCGACTCTTACCGCAGCTTTTAGGTCTTACATCATAATGATTCACTCACTTTGCCCATGCAAACTCTCTCCTGCACCTAATCATTTGCATATGCTCTAGAGATTGAGTCCCATGTGAATAGAAAAGCCACTTCTAGGTGGCGGCCCCACGTGCAACATCCTTCCACGCCAGGCCTTGCTCAAAGGCACAAGCAAGCCACAGAGCTGACTGGAATATCTCTTCTCACTGTTACATCCATGCCTCGGGGACTCCCCGAGTCAGTGTGTTCACCCCAGGCTGGCAGTGTGCTTAAGTAGAAGAGTCCCCAAGTGTGAGAGCCCAGAGAAGAAAAAGGCCTTCCCTCCAGATCCCCGGCCAGTGCTTACAGAAAGTCATGGTTGCAGCATACTTCCTGAACCAAAGGGAGACAGGCCACAAGTTAGGAGTGCCTGGGACCTACTCCTGAACATCACTCACTCACAAGGCTCACACCCCACGACAAAAATGCTAAAATCCTTCATGCATTTGGGGGATGAAAGGTTTATGAACAAAAATCCCCAGAAAGAACTTCACCTTCCACTGAACCTTCTACACAGCTGGTTAATTGATTAGAACTTCAAAGATGGTGGAGGGGTTGGAAGGTTGCAGGTTCAAAGCCTCATCACAATTTATCTTGGGCTGTCTTCAGCCCCCTTAATAGCCATTCCTCATCTACCTTTGTGTCTGACCTACTAACTAACATCCTTGTAACTAACAGGTAAAACCTTTCAGAACATATTAACTTTTTAAAATGGTTTTTATTGAGCTATACATTTTTTCTACTCCCTTCCCTTCCTCCCCTCTCCACTTTCCCCCTCTCCCATGATCCCCATACCCCCAATTTACTCAGGAGACCTTTCTTGTCTTTTTCATCTTCCTATGTAGATCCATGTTAGGGTCTTCTTTGCTGTCTAGTTTCTCTCGGGTTGTGACTTGTAGGCTGGTTTTTCTTTGCTTTATGTCTAAAAGCCACTTATGAGTGAGTACATATTATATTTGTCTTTCAGGGCCAGGGTTACCACACTCAATATAGTTTTTTTCTAGATCTATCCATTTGCCTGCAAATTTCAAGATGTCATTATTTTTTACCGCTGTGTAATGTTAACCTAACAGATCACCAGCTTCTACCAGTCAAAGGCTAAAAATGCGGTCAGACAGCATCTGAGGCCATAGCCAGATTTCCCTGCTTTGCCATAAACCTTTTACCTAACACATTTGCTTATGACTTGCTTTGCTCTGTTGCTACCAAACTACCCTAGTGGAATATGGAATTTGGGATAGCCTAAATCTAAGACATGGTCACTCATATTTAGTTCCAGAATAAATTCTATCTTATTCCTACTGAGGTAAGTGTGGTGTGGAGGGGGTTAGTTGTTGCTGTTTTTGTTGTTGTTGTTTGTTTTCTTTGTGTGTGTGTGTGTGTGTGTGTGTGTGTGTGTGTGGTCCCATGCCATGAACAATATAGACAAAGGCTATTTTTCCGTCCATGCTCAGCAATTCTGGTACCTCTGAGCCTAGTAACTAAACTTTAGATATGTCCCCAGAAGAGTACAGGGAAAGGACAGTGGAGGGCAATGGGCTCTGGAGACGTAGGAAGACTTGCTCCTTTGGGCCTCGGTCTCTTTGTGGTAGCTAACCTTTGGGTGGCTTGCCACTCTGGGCAATCTAGAGATCAAGTCTGATCACACATTTCAGAGGCAGAAGGCACTAAGCAAAACTACCACTCAACGGGGATAAGGATAATGTGACAAGAATTGGCTTCTGATCACAGGAGTCGCTTCTGCAACATGTCATCATGTCTTTTCCCATGAGCAACAAAACAGAGAAAGATGCTTTGGTCTAGCTGAGCTCTGGAGCAGCGATCGCTTCACTTCCTGAAACTCACCGGCACGAACAGCCACGTGCCTGACACTGTACTAACTGAGTCACAGGGCTGGAGGAGAGCGACCCAGCACTCTTCCAGTGACAGATGGCTGGCTGGCAAAGTTAGAGGAGGAAACTGCCTTCAGCCTTTAGCTTGGAGATAGATAGGACTTCAGTCCATGTCTTTTTTAGGATAAAATTACACACACATGTACGCATGCATGCACACAGAGAGAGAGAGAGAGAGAGAGAGAGAGAGAGAGAGAGAGAGAGAGAGAGAGATCTTAAATTAGGGCCCCCTACTCAGTTCATTACTATGGTCCTTCAGATACCTGAACTTATAGAGAGGCACAGGAAAACACAGACTCCCCCCAAATTCTAAAAGCTTATCAATTGCACACACTGGACAAGTGCAGCCTCATGCTGCCTCCGTGGGACAGACTGTTGTCCTGGGCCAGAAGCAGAGAAGTCACACAAGCAGTATGCACATGAAAGGAAGTGGATGGTGCTATGGTAGGGGGCTTCACAGCAGTGCGTCATCTGGTAAGGAAGGATGAATGAGGACAGAAAGAAAGGGTGTGTGTGTGTGTGTGTGTGTGTGCGCGCGCGCGTGCGTGATGGCAGACACATCTTCACATTCTCCTGAGATCATAATCCTGCTTCCCAAGTATCCTGCTAGTGGGGAAACCCACCTCAGTCGCAGTAACGGCATAGAGTGGTGGCATTCCAGTTCTGTCCCGAGACACTCAGTTTTTCTTCTGTGCACTAAAAGCAGCAATTTGAGTCATAAGGCTAAACCCAGACAGATGCTCTGGGTCCATTACCATCAGGATCAGTGGTCATAATGACAGCAAACCAGCACATGGCTCTCTGAGGACTCCCTCTGCATCACTGGAGGCACTCAGCCTCCTGTGCTAGCAGAGAGACACAATGTATCTTATTGGATTTCCTGAGCTCTTATCGCTCCTCTTTAACTACTCTTCACACTTCATTTAAAGGTATTTTAAAGTCCCCTCTACATATAAGCGTGATAACCATTAACCATGCATTCTTTCGTGTAAGGGCATTATCGTTACAGCACCCTTTCATTTATCCTTTCTACAGCCCTTGAGCAAGTACTGCCACTCCCATTGGATAAAGACAAAGGCTCTAAGGACTTAAGTCACCCACGCAAGGCTGTACGCTGAGCAAACAGAGGGCAGGTCCTATGCTTCAGAAATGGCCAGATGCCTTTTTTGCTTTTTGCCTTGGGATCCGATTCACAGAGCCAAAGAGTAAGTTTTCTGGAGCTCTCTGGATGCATGAGTACCTGCCCTTTGGCCCTGGTCCTCTGATCCGAGTCCCACAGTAGATGTACTACAGATCCTGCAATTGGTGCCCCCGTTTCAGTACTCCAAGGACTGCCCTTCACCTTTCCACAGCTATTGCCAGTCTCCCCTGAGAGTTCCTCATTCTGCTCTGATTGCCAGCTGTAGTTTGGGGCTATTTCAGGCCTTCATTTTCTTCTTTTTTCTTTTCCCCCACAAAAGTGCATCTAACACCATGGCAACCAAATCATGTCTTCATTTATTCTCATCCCACTTTAGATTCAGTATTTAAATAACCCAGCTGAATTTGAGTCAGACAGATTACTGGATCCCATAACTACCGATTTAGATCCCACCTTCCCATATTAAGCAATATTTACCTTTCGTTTTCACCTGGGAAGTCACTGGCAATACATTTGAGGGCTTTTGGATATTCATTTTCCTCACAGTTCCAGGAAACACCACTGTTCTGGGTTTTGGCTTTTGTGTTGTCTGTTTTTGAGATAAAGTCTCACTACACAGCCTAAGCTGGTCTAGAACTCTCTAGGAAGCCAAGATTGGCCTTGAATTCTCTGCCTGAGGCCTTTGAACAGTTGGACAGCAGGCAGGCATGACCAGTCTATATGGCATTGCAACAAACATCACAGTTGCCAGTTTCTGGGGAGCTGGGTGTTGTGGTGGTGAATCTGTAATTCCTTTACTGGGGAGGCTGAGGAAAGAGGAATGTGTGTTTGAGGCCAGACTGGATGTGTAGTAAGATCTTATCTCAAAGAGAAAGACAGAAGGGTGGTGGTGGTAGTGGGGTACCGCAGAAAAGAAAAGCCAAGTTCACTACATCTTCTCTCCCAGACCCCATAATGCAAATCCATTGACAAAAATAACCAGAAGGGAACGAATATTTAGCAACCCATACTCCCTCTTTATCCTTGGTTTTCTAGGAATTGGGAGAGAAATCTATCAAAGCAATGATGGCTAGTCTCCTGGAGGGCGGTTTGCATCGTTCTAAAGGCGCATGATCTATTTTAGCCAAAGGGGTATTCCGCGTTGGTAAACACATGGGCTATTCATTCTTCAGTGCACACCGAGCAGTCATAGTTCGTGATCAGACCCTGCTCTAGAACCACATAAGACGCAAATGACGGCCTCATCTCCACTCGCCCTGAGCTCTACAGCCTGTGGGAAACAGAGCTGCACTTTAAATGCAAGCCACTTGGCTCCTGACCCTTCCATGCTGCCTTGTGTGGAAGGATCTAATGGTTCTCAGGCCACATAAGGACAACATGTTCATTCATTAGATAGGGATTCCTGTCTATCCCCAGTGCCTCCCCACTCCACTGCAGGGTCTGAGCCATCTGCAATAGTAAACATTAAAAGAAAGAGAGAGATATACATTGTTGCTCTGAATAACAAATACACACACACAAGTGATTTTTCTTAAGCAAAAATCTAGACCATTGCACTGATATGGCAATATCCACTCGGAGGGGCAGTCAGGCTCCAGAACAGTAGTGACAAGTGTTTGGGCACACTTTCTCTAAGTCACACTCTGGGCAGAGGCTTGGACCTTGGAGCTTCCTTTGGCTAATGATCTGCCGCAGAATGAATGGCGCTGCCTCTGCTGCTGCGTGTAACCAGGCAGGGGCTCAGAATTAGCGGGGCCAGTGTAACGTGGGTGCTAGCTCGGCTTCCACGCAGAGAAAACATATCCTGGCTTTATGTTGCCAAGCCTGTAATTATCTCAGTCCTTTTGAAGCCAGTGAAAGGAGGGAAATAAATATTGCAAAAGCGCATTTAATAGCAGGCACAAGCAATTCTCTCAACAAACACAAAGGGCACACACATCACCTGCTCGGCAAAAAACTGGAAGCCCTTATCCCGTCGGATGCATTCATACGTTTCTCCAAGGACCGGGTTAAATGGCTTGCTGCCTGCTCGGAAGTAGCTGGATGCATAGGCAGAGATGGCGAAGGCTGCCACGTATACCTGTGAGCAGAAGGAAAGAACTAGCTTACTTCTGTGTCACCAAGAAATGTGTCACGAAGAAGTAAAACCTATTGTTTATTTCAGAAAGACAATACTATGTCTTTGGTTTAAAGACAACCAACTTGGGTTTACAATTGCAGATTTAAGTCATGTTCATTTGGGCCCAGAGACAAATCAACCAGTTTAAACTGCTGGTTTCTCCCGGTGTCTGAAATCCGGAAGGCATGATTTGAATGCGGTGATAAGATTCATCCCACAGCGTGTCGAAGCTGAATCCTCTATACGCAGCCAGGCAGTGCTGGAAATCACAATATTAGAATCTCAGGGAAGATGGCAAAAGAGTACAGGGAAGTAAAATGTTCCCTCCAGTTCAGAAATATGCACAGCATCTTTAACTAGTCACCGACTGATATCATAGAAACCTGAAAACTTAACCCATACTGACCAAAGGAAATGTAAGTCATTGTTGTACTCTGAGAAGCAACAGAGCAACAGTCTAGAGCACATGGAAGTTCTGCCTTTCTGGGAGGAAAACTGAGAGGTGGGGTGGGGAGGAGGGTGTGGGAGGGGAAGGGGAGGAGAGAAGAGGAGGGTGTGAGAGGGCAAGGGAGGAGTGGGAAAAGAGGAGGAGGGAGAAGGAGGAAGAGAGGGGAGGGAGAATAAACTATATGTACACATGGGTTTAGCAAAATCCTTTTCTGAACTTCACCATGCAGATCCCAGCATGGTCTTCAGATTCTCCTTCAGAGCATCAATGGAAACAGAATCTCTTGTCTGAATTTTGTTTTTCCCCCTCGAAGTTATATGAAAGTAGTAACGGGCGATCTCTTTTTAATACCAGATAGGAACAGTCTCAACATTTTTCTCTGAACATCCTATGATGTTTGCTACACCTAACTAAATGTCATCTATTAACTCTGCGTGCATGTGTGTGTGTGTGTGTGTGTGTGTGTGTGTTTCTATGTGTCAAGTGCATGTGTGTAAGCATGTGCACGGGAATGAGAGGTCAACGTCAGACATCTTCCTCAGTTGCTCCCCACCATAGTTTTTGAGGCAGGGTCTCTCACCAGACATGGAGCTCACTGATTTGGTGATATCATTTGGCCAGCAAGCTCCAGGAATCCACCTGCCCTTCAGTGCTAAGGGTTTCCCACTGCGCCAGCCGTTACATGGGTGCTGGGGATCAAACCCAGGTCCTTGTCTTTGTCCTTGCCCGGCACACATGTTACTGACCAGTCCTCTCCAGGCCATGCTGCATTCCTGAGACTTGGATACATGCTTCCCTCTGCCTCCTCAGTGTTTGATACACCTAACTGGAAGCTCACACTGTCTCTGTGAATGACAAACACCTCGAGTTCGCTTTGAAATGTAAACTACAGGGCTGGAGAGGTGGCTCTCCTTTTAAGAGCACTTAGAATTTGGCTCCAGCACCCACATGGTGGCTCACAACTGCCTAAATTCCAGTTCCAGGCCACCCTCTCCTGGCCTTTGAGGGTTCCTACATACGAGTGGTGGACATAAATTCACTCAAACACATGGACTCATACAAATACATTAACAAATCTTTTGGGGGAAAAATCAAACCCTCAAAATACAGCAGACTAAAGAACCCAGTGCTATCCATGAAGCTGTGCAGTAAGGAGGGACAGGCAGAACAAAGTCGTCCCTCTGGTGACACAAAGAACCTGCAGCGGAGAACGCGGTGACTACAGAGCAGCGGAGGAAGCACCCAGGCTGCAGCTGCGGCTGCGGCTCCGTGGCTGTGCTGGGCTGTCTAGTCTTGCTCAGAACTTTCTGATTCTCCTTTTGTTCTTAAGACAAGATCTAATATTATAGGTCATGCTGGCCTGGAAGTTGCATGGATCCTCCTGCCTCAGTTTCCCCAGTGCTGTGATTACAGGTGTGTACAACTATGCTCAGCTTAAATTTTTGTTGAAGGTTAAGACTAGGGACCAGTCGGTCCCCAACATGCACCAATTCTCTTGCCTCTGCTTCCCCAGTATTGGGATTACTGTTGTACACCACTGTGCTTTCCCTAAATACCTGTTCAAGGTCAATTACTGGGATCAATTGCTGAATATCTTAAGGGTTTTAAATTGCTACAGGAAATAAGACACCCTTAAGAATACTTTCTTCCTTTCTTTTTAAAAATTTTGTTATTTTGCATGTGGGTGTTTTGTGGGCATGTGTGGCTGTGCACCATATGCATTCAGTGCGCAGGAGGCCAGAAGATGATGGTGGATCCCCAGGATTTGGAGTTATGGATGAATGCAAGTCACCATATGGGTTCTGGGAATCTGCTGGGCGGTGGTGGCACAGGCCTTTAATCCCAGCAATTAGGAGGCAGAGACAGGCTGATCTCTGTGAGTTCAAGACCAGCCTGGTCTACAGAGAAAGTTCTAGGACAGGCTCCAAAGATGCACAGAGGAACCTTGTTTCAAAAAACCAAAACCCCAAAAAGAGAATATTTTCATGTTCAAAGTGAATCGTTCTCTTTGAGGCAAGGCACCACAAATGCTGACTTTTACCACTAGATTTAGAAGCTTCCTGCCTCCCTGTCTCCAGCAGATGCTCTCTGGGGAAATTCAACAAAAAGGGCAAAATCTCAACTGGTGTTTTTTGCATTTATGATCATAAGCATTAATAGAAAAAAATTTCTTTGCCTCAGAGTTCAGGCAGAAGACAAGGGGATGTCTCTTTCAGCCAGGAGCTGAGGTTCACATTCATTTCCAAATCTCAGCTTCACCAAGCCTAAGAACTGCAGGCTGGGTAGAGTTTAAAGGGGTCTCCATCCTCTGTCACAGGGGTGGGGGACTTGGGGGAGACAGGGGATAGGGGTGTTGTCAGCTAGTTCTGTGAAGCCCAAGGGCACACTCCTCTACAATTTAGACAGGCAGCAAATAACAAGAGAACTCCGCACTGAAGCCCCAGCTCCCCACACAGGCAAGGGCTTGACTGATCACCAGCGCACATTTGAGGAGGCCAAAAGAACAGTTTCCACAACAAATATTTAAGAGTTTTACCAACAAAGTTGCTTATTTAAATAACTCTATAAGAGAGAGAAAAAGATGGTGGTGCGGGGAGGGGGTTAATTTTCTGGTGTAATGGTGTAAAATCACTCTCTGTGAGTGATCTTTTCCAAAAACATAGGAACGAATGGGACAATTCCAGAAATAAACAAAAACATTCTCAAGGGAAATTTACCCAGGATGAGAGAAACAGCTCAAGAAATTAAATTCTGTTCACCCAGGGTAGTAAAAATAAACACAGACAGCCTAAAGCCATGTTTTCCAGCCAAGCCTCTGAGAACCATCAGATGGAAGCTTCCAGAGAAAGAGCAAGCACAAAAACAGCAGAGTCACCCACCCCCAGGCACCAGCTGCAGGAGGCCCTTTGCTTCCCCTCTATAGATTCTGAGGTAACTGCACAGGACTGAGTATCTTCTGAGAAACGACCATCTCTAAGGACCAGTCAAAAGGAGGACTGGGCTTTAGGCCTCTGGGCTCCAAATGGCTCAGAAGAACAATGCCAGGGAGTGGGTCCTCACCATCCTCTCCAGGGCACTGGGCATGCGCGCAGCCTTGTCCAGCAGCTCACTGTACTCCAGCTCCTCGCAGAGCCGCTGCAGGGTATTCAGAGGCTCGTTCAGCTCCACTGGCATGGCCACCTTGGACAGATCCTTCCCGATGTTGTTGCGCAGGATGCTCCACAGGCTGACACTACTGGTGTTGGGGCCCTGCGCCGGCAGGCAGGTCCGCCTTTTGGACCTGGCTTCCCCACCACTTTCGAGGACAGGACCTGGAAGGAAAGAACTCGCTTGCGTTTCACCATGCAGAGTAATCCAGGAGTACAACCTTCCCAAGCAAGGACTCACTCTCGAGCTCAGTTACTCAGTGTAGGATGGAAAGCGTGAAACCAGCAAGAGAATTTTGAGCAATTAAAGCTCAGGGGCAGGGTGTAGCTCAGCAGGGGAGCGCGTGCTTATGCACCAATCTCGGCACTGTTAAATAAATACAGGCCCCAAACTGCAAATGGAGAATATACTAGTCTAACATTTCGAAGAAAGACGGCTACTGTGGCACCACAGCCACCCTCCTGGTGGCTCACATGCACCCTGCTTTTCACTCTGTGATGTTGGAATTCTTCTTCCTCCTCTGTAGGATACGTCTTGAAGTAAGCAGTATTATTATCCCCACTTTATAGATGAAGAAAGTGAGGAGAGAGGAGGGGCCAGCACACATAACCAACAAGGAATAGAGCTAGGGCTGGGGCTGGGGCTGAAGGATTCCCTTCAGTTCATAGTCTCAGCTACTTCTGCAGCACAGCAATATGTCCTCCATGGGACCCGTGCTGTTTTTTAAGAACAGAAACTGGTAAGAAGTACCCTGAACACCAAGTGTCTGCCGTGTGCTCTGGGTGTTCTAGTGCAATAGCTGGAGAGTAGTGGTTTGGCTGTTTTCATTTTTTCTTGCCTGGTAGAGTCTCACACAGCCAACAGGCTGGACTGGAACTCTCGTTATAGCCAAGGATGCCCTTGAATTTCTGATCCTGCTGCCTCTGCCTCCCTAATCCTGGGATTACAGGAGATTCACTATCATGCCTCACTTTACGTATGTTGCAAGGAGGGGAGCCGCTTGTTCTTCCTGGCTGCCCGGCTAACTCAGCCCCAAAATAACCACACAAAAATTGTATTAATTAAATCACTGCTTGGCCCATTATCTCTAGCCTCTTATTGGTTAACTCTCACATCTTGATTTATTCCATTTCTATTAATCTGTATATCGCCACGTGGCAGTGGCACCAGGAAAGATTCGGCATGTCTGTCTCTGGCAGCTCCATGATGTCTCGCCCTCTGACTCTGCTTTCTTCCTCCCAGAATCCAGTTCCGTCTTTCCCGCCTACCTAAGTTCTGCCCTATAAACTAGGCCAAGGCAGTTTCTTTATTCATTAACCAATGAAAGCAACACACAAACAGAAGGACCTCCTACATCATACGTGGTGCTGGGTATAGAATCCAGGACTTCACACATGCTAAGTAAACACTCTTCCAACTGAGCTACACCCACAGACAGAGTGGGGTTACCTCTTTTCTCCTCAGCAAGGAAACTGAGTTTTAGGACACAAAGGTTATTTCTGCAGGTGTCTTTTCCAGATGTCTAGAAACCCTGTCACCATCAGAGAAAGTCTACAGTGAACTGGGGACATCTGTTTCTGGTAGTCAAGTTCAGATGAAGGAAGTTCTGCCCAGTATGTGCTGTGTTTGAGCTAAACAGCCACGCAATAGGCTAGAGAAGCAGCCCGACCACCTCCGTGGTCATCTCAGCCACGGACTAAGCTAGAGAGGAGCAGCCCGACCACCTCCGTGGTCATCTCAGCTACAGACTAAGCTAGAGAGGAGCAGCCCGACCACCTCCGTGGTCATCTCAGCTACAGACTAAGCTAGAGAGGAGCAGCCCGACCACCTCCGTGGTCATCTCAGCCACGGACTAAGCTAGAGAGGAGCAGCCCGACCACCTCCATGCCCATCTCAGCTGCTGTTGATGCAGCCTAACTGCGGTCTATGTCCTGGATCAATCATTTCTTCCCAACTTGACTTCTGCATCCTATCTACCCTGTGCTTCCCTGATCCCATCCCTAAAGCCTCCAGGAGATGGGGGAGGAGCCTCAGCATGTGTCATCTTCCTCCGCTGAAGCTGGAGCACCATTTGAGTGCTCATCCCACTCACTGCTCACCAAGGGGGCAAGTGCTGTTTCTTCATTTTCCTTTTCGTTCTGTTTTCCTAGAAAACAACTTGCATTCCTATCTGTGACCTTCTACTTCTAACTCACTGGGTTTTAGGGTACACGTAGGCTCTTCCTTTCCAGTGGGTGATGCTGAGTGGAGGCTTTGTAGATGGTGGGGTTACCCACCTGGCTCCGGAGCCCTCAGAGTAGTGGCTCTGAGGTGTTTAGATAACCCATCAGCACGGCTCAGAAACATTTGCTGAGCTGAGACACTGAAATAAAGAGATCGGCACAGTCCTGCCCTCTGTGTAGATATGAAAATGGGTGGTTGATGGTGCTTTGAGTATCCAGTAGGAAGTAACAAGACACGGAGACTGGGAGTGTCTGATGTTAAAGGGATCTGTGCAGAGGGCTGTGGACCTGATGGACTCACTCCATGAGCATCCCCCTAACCTGACCATTCTGCTTCCTGAAGTCACAAGCTAGGAGTAGTGTGTGACAGTCCAGGGACCCCACAGTTCAGACTCACATCATCAAATGCCTTTCTTTGTAAACCACATTATTTATTTATTTATTTGACATTCATGTGCCCCAGTGTGAGGGTGGTGTGTGTGTGTGTGTGTGTGTGTGTGTGTGTGTGTGTGTGTGTGTGTGTACAGACAACAACTTGTGGATGTCCGTCCTTTCCTATTTTGTGGGTTCCAGGAATCGAACTCAGATTGCTAAGCTTGGTAGCAAGCGCCTTTACCCACTTCTTGCCAGTCCCTGAAATACCTTTCTTGGTCATCATTTTCCTTCTTAGGATTAAGCATTAATAAAGGGGTATCTTAGGATACCCTGGGAGGACTAAAAGTATATTCTTCTGAGCCATCTGAAGCTAACAACTATCACTTAGACTTTTCAGTTACACATGCCCTATCAACCTCTTAAACTACAACAGCACTTCAGTGCCTGAAGAAGAACACCATATCCTATATTGCACTTACAGAGAAAATGGACACCTTGTTTTAAAAAAAAAAATCAGGCATGGTGGTGCACACTTGTAATCTCAGCACTTGGAAGGCAGAGACAGGAGGATCCCCGGGCAATCAGGCAGCAAACCTAGCCTAATTGGAAAGCCTCCAGTGCCACTGAGAGACCCTGCATCAAAAAGTAAGGTAGAAAACACCAGAAAAATGACACCTAAGGTTGACCTGAGCCCTACACATGCACGCGCGCGCGCACACACGCGCGCACACACACACACACACACACAAACACAGTCACAGGCTTCCAGAGATCCTGTAATGTAACACTTACCTAAGGTCTGTCTTTCATTGTCTAAATCGTTACTGAGGTTGTCCAAGGACAGGTTGTCACTTATGTCACTGACATATGAATCGTCATCAGAAATCTGTGGGAAAGAAGAGATAACACAATGAGAGAGAGAGACAGAGAGAGAGACAGAGAGAGTCAGCCTTTCAAAAAACCCTATTCCAAATGACCTAGCATGCTGTGTCTCACATTACAAATCCACAGAAATCACTTGGGGCACTCTTTTCATGAGACACCCCCAATCTACCTGGGCAATGCTCACAGCAAACAAACAAACAAACTGCTAAGGCTGGAAGTGCAGGGAGAGTGCTTGCCTGGGATGTGAGGGACCCAAGTTTGATCCCTGATGAGGGAGGGGGAAAGGAGGGAGGGAGGACATTCTTAGATATTCTTGGTTCTCACAAGAAAAATAAGCAAACAAAAAATCTCAAAGGTTACTGTTGTCATCATAAAAAGTCTTACCCTGCAGCCTTTCCAGAACATGTTAGTACTTGAATAATGGAGCTAGCAACTTTTTGTGAACTCTTTGTGAAAAGATTTTTTTATAGAAATTAGTACATAAATTTATATTGTATTTCCCTATACTTCATGGGTAAAAATACTAACTGTGGAACTTCCCTATTCCAAAAAGTATGCTTGTATGCAACAATTAAAAACATTTATATGTATAAACATAATAAACATATCAGACAATAATAATATAAGATCTACAACATCAATGAACATGATTTTAAAAAACACAAGACATAAAGCAGGTATATGAACAGGCAGAATTCACAACTAGCAATGGGAATGCAAAAAGCCAAAGTAACCGAAACAAGAGTCCAGTGCCCCGAATTTCACACTTTCCCAGTGTAGGGTATCACTTTGTGTTTGAAGGTACATTACAAGCAGACCCTCGGAATGTAATGGTGCGGAGGAGCCACTGGAGTCTGACCTTTTTGTTGACAAATCTTTACTGAGCAGTTTGGGGAAGAAGGTAAAGAAGATCTGGGGGAGGATGACTGAGAACAGTGTCCGAACCTCGTTTTCTGAAGAGCTAGGAGAAAGCAGAACTTCCTGGGCATCAAAGAACTCAGAAAGTGAGTCGGTGATGGACAGCCTGCTCTCGTTGGAGAGCTGGTGCACCAGGGCTCGGCTTTCGTCGCCGGAGTTTTCCTAGCGGGAGAGCAGAAAGAAAGTTGCATATATTTAGAACAGTCTCAAGAGAAACAAAACACACAAATGGTTTAATTGCATAAACACTGGCCCATGCACACAGGCGACATGAAGCAGAGGTCGCTTCAAAGGAGAAGCAAGCCTCACGAAGAACAAAATGGGAAACGAAGTTCTCCCCGAAGGAGGCTTCGCTTAGGGGCATGAACGCTGTACAGACGCGCGCCACAAACCTCAAGCACAAACCAGCTCTGTTCCTGGGAGGACAAGGATGGTTCCAAACTGAATCATGCCCTTGTATTCTCTGCCACTCAGGGCGATTCTTTCTAGTCTAAACCCTTCCTCAAGGCATGGCTGATCTCAAGCAGGGGGTCCCATACTCTGAGGCCAACAGGCTGCTTCCAAGGAATCTCTTGACAAATAAACTCTGTGTTTTGGTTCAGAGGTGCCCATGGTGGCAGATCATTCCTTATTCACGGATGAGTGGGATTAACTTCCTGTCTTTCTTCACCCACAATGACTCTCAAAGGGAACGAAACCTCAGGCCCTAGGTATGACTCTATAATTTAGCAGAACGATACTCTGCTCTTTTCTCTTGTCCCTCCACCCTCCAGACTCATGAAGAAGGATCCTGGATACTCAGGGGGATGTGCTTTCCAAGTAATATTTCAAACCCATTCACTGAATCAAGCAGATATTGGCATATAGCCCTCAGCCAATCACAGACAAATATGGAGACTAGACAAGGCTTCTCACCTGTGGGCCTGTACACATTAGACAGAACCACCAACAGACACTGCGCTACAGAAGTGGAGGTGGAGATGACCATAATTCTGACTCCTGCGACCTAGACCTTGATGAGGACAGATTTAGAACAAGGTAATTCCTTGGACTCCTGAGTCCCTAGTCAGCTCAGGTACTTCACTGGCCTGCTGGGGTGGCTCCCGTATTGTCATCCATTTGATGAGTGAGTCACCGAACTAGGGGAAAAGGAGAGGTTCGGGCAGATGCTGTCATGCCAAAGGTCTCATGAGTTCAGCTCATCTCATCCATATATGCTGTGCCCAAGGAGATCCACTGGGACAGGAGGCCTCGGCAGTTTCCTAACTAATAAACAGCAACAGGTCCTTTTAACTTTAGGAACAGAGGAAATTCTATGTCTCTTCTCTCGGAGTCTTTCTACATCAGCCCAAGATAAGGGTTTAAATACTTTATACAGCCTCCAAAAGCCAGCTTTCTCTGTCCCCTATAAAGATCTCCAAGTGTGGCAGCTGTTTTCTTTTTTTCTAAAATAATTTTTTAAATTAAAATATAATTATACCATCCCCCCATTCTTCCTCTAACTCTTCCTACGTACTCCCCTTGCTCTCTCTCAAATTATGGCTTTTCCTTTAACTGTTGTCATTTGCAGGCATGCACACATGCATGCACATTCATATATATATATTCACACACACACACACACACGTACAATCTGCCCAGTCTGCATATCGTTACTTATCTGTGTATTTTCAGGGCAACCCTGTGATTTTGGATAACCAACTGGGAGACTCTTTCCTGGGATCCTTCTGCTCCCGGCACCTCTAAGTAGGCTAAGTTCTTTATCTAAGGTTGAGGCCCCCACAAGCTTTCCCCTCGGCCATGCTATCTATCACCTCTTTAGGTGTTGTGTTTCTTGTGTTTGCTCAAGTCACGTCGAGGTAGCCGTGTCGATGAGACTTCACCCATGAATAGTAGGAGGTTGCTTTCCTAAAGAAATAAATGTCTCTCTCCTTCAAAGATCCAGGCACAAGGCTGCTGAGTTGCGGTACCGCAGTGCCCAGCAGGACTCCTTAAATGTTCATGCAGGCACCAGAATCTTCCTGCATCTCCTGTGGACGCTGACGGTCAGAGGTGCTCATGATTTATTTACTTTGCTTCTCATTAATTCATCACCACACATACCTGCTCTAGCTTCCTCCCCCCAGACTGATGGAGCAAAAGGATTTCCTGACTTATCAACACTGAAAACAAATCTGCGTTAAAAATCATTAGCTAAAGCGTTTAGGTGCAACTGTGTTTTGGATTTCACTTAAAATGGATTTTTAAAAATATAATGAGGTATCTCAGGGATGGGCCAAAGTGTCAACATAAACTTACTTTCATTTCCTACACACTTATACATGTAGCCCGAGGGTACTTTTAGAATATTTTTAGATTGACACCTGTCACATAAGGTCAGATATGGAATTGTTCACGTGTGATATTATGTTGTTCAAAACATTTGGGCTTTGAAACATTTCAGATCTGGAATTCTAGCCCCTACCTCATCTTGGTGTCCCACAATTTTAGCAACTACTGAAGAGTTCATACTAAAAACACCAGGACACCATAGCACCAGCTCTCCAGCACAGCTCTTTAAAGACCACAGGGTCTTATTTACTAAAATAGGAACATAGCTCAAAACAGTAATTTCCTCACTGTAGCTCAGGAGTGGCTGTCTACCTGTCGTTTATGTTACAAAAAATTAAGTACAAAAGAAGGGATGGAGAACACCCAAAATCCCAGCACACTAAAACAACCGCTACAAGCCTTTGGGCATTTTCTCTCCTATCTTTTTATTCATGCACTTTGGTTTTGTAATAACTGTAATCATACTACTTACAAACATAATTAAATTTTCTCAAGCAACATTGCATCAAAATAACTTTTCCCAACAGTAATGTGTTCTTTGGATAAAAACAGTGTATATTCGGAAAATAAAAACACAAAACTGAAAATAAATAGATAAATCCCTTCCAAGATCCAATCACTCGTTATACTGCTATATTTTTCCCTATTAAAATACTGGTGTAGCTGGGCATGGTGGCTCATTATTGTGACTACATAGAAAGACCCTGTTTAAACACACACACACACACACACACACACACACACACACACACACACCCTCCCCTAGGAAAAATTTATGTAGCTTTGTTTGTTTGTTTGTTTTATTTTTAAGAAGGGATCAGATTGCACACATCATGTGTCTTTTCTTACTTTACAATGTGAACAGGTTCCCAGGCCAGGAAGAAGTCTCTGAGAGAACGAAATTCAACTGACAGCTATTTTATTATACTTGAGATTGTACTCTACTAACATAAGGAAAACTAGTCAACTGTTAGCATGTTTATAGTGGTTCTGGACAGAGCCTTGGTGGGCAGTCAGCTCCACCATCTAGGCTGTGTCCACACGCTGCAATACTCGCTCACCAGGAAGATAACCTCATGCTGCCCCTGAACATATCCTAGAGTTAAACCCCTCAAGACTGACTTGGAAAATAAAGGGTTTTTCTTTCTTTAAATCCACAGAAGCAAACCCCGTAACTATGTATGCCTGGTGAGTGTAAATTATCTGGGCCTACTGTTTGTTAATGTCTTAAATTTTTGTTTGTTTTTGCTTTTCGAGACAGCTTCACTGTGGTTTTGGAGCCTGTCCTGGAACTAGCTCTTGTAGACCAAGCTGGCCTCGAACTCACAGAGATCTGCCTGCCTCTGTCTCCTAAGTGTCTTAAATTACTTGGTATTGTTTGATATTTGTTCATAGATTAAAAATACTGTGTAGTTTTTTTCAAAGTTATAGATGTTTTAAAGGTGCCTTACTGGGATTTATCTATTTGCTTAGAACGGGGTCTCACTGTTACCTAGACAGGCCTGGAAGTCACCATCTAACCTTGGGCTGGCTTCAGGCCGTCCTTTGGCCAGGGACTTCTGAGTGCTGTGACCGCACATGTCACCATCATGCTGCTCATTCTTAAATACCAGTTAGATATAAAAGATATTACTCCCACGGATCACTTGCCCTTTGATTCCTCATCCAAAATAACATAAGATAACCTATAATAATAATAATCCAATGTTTAATATTTCCCTGGTGATATTAAAATGTCATTTATGAATTCATAGTAAGAGTGTCTTGAGTAAGTTGAGGGGGTCATTCTATGAAGAGGGGATTTAGGGTTCAGTATCCAGGCTCAACGCCAGCAGCTCCTTTGTGCAGCCCAAAGAGGGCAACGGAAAGTAGATAAACAATGGAAGCCCTTGGACTGAACCTATTGTTGGGAACTGCCAATCTGCTGTGAGGTGTCTGAGGGAATCACCTAAAAAAGGTAACCTGGGGTACAGGTGAAATGGCTTTGCCTATAAAGGCTCCTGCCATCAAGCCCCATGACCTAGATCCAATCCCCAGAACCCAGACAGTAGGAGAGAACTGACTCTTGCAGGTTGCTCTATGACTCACACATGCCCTGTGGTTCATGTCTGTATGTGCATGTGTGCACACACACATACAAGCTAAATAAATATTTTTAAATTTTTTTAAGTAAATAAAAATTTAAAGTTAACATACACACACACACAATTTAGGGTGTTTTTTTTTCAGTCTTTGTGGTCATTCTTATTTCTTGCTCTTATTTCCTGAAGGTAACAATGGCTTTTCTTTGCTGGGAAAGTTAGCCTTGAGTCACTCCGTGGGAAAAAAAAAAAAAGGATAAACCAGGGGAAATAGAAACTCTCTGAAAGAGGAAACAAAAGAGACAAGTACATAACCAAGTGGAGAACAATGTGGAAAGACATGCTCAAGGCTGGGGTGGCACCGTCCTGAACAGTTTAGAACGTTTCAGCTTTCTGGCTATCCCTTTCTGCAACTGGTCCCAAAATGTGCATTTTTTCTAGACCTGGGCTTTGGGTTTTTTCTTAAAACACCAGCAGCTTGAGTGATGCACACTAGGTATGGGCTCATAAATGCTCAGCGAAGGTTGTCCATTTCATCACAAAACATGTAAATGTAATTCACACAATAATAATATGTATCATAAAAGGGAAGAACAGGCAGGTACTGGTGGCGTGCGCCTTTAATCTCAGCACTCGGGAGGCAGAGGCAGGTGGATCTCTGTGAGTTTGAGGCCAGCCTGATCTACAGAGCTAGTTCCAGGATAGGCTCCAAAGCTACAGAGAAACCCTGTCTCAAAAAAACAAAAAACAGAAACAAAAACAAAAGGTAAGAATGGCTTGGAAATCAATGTGCCATTGAAGATGCCATGGTGCCTGGCAGCAAACCACGCTCAGTGATGGCCAGACATGACAAAGACTGGGCGCTGTGTTAGCTAACGTGCTCACTTGAAAAGGCCTGGCTGGTGAATAGGCTCAGGCCTAAAGTGCCGAGGCCCTTGGCTAGGGTGCAGGATTGGTCTCTTGGAGCAGTATCCCTGCAGAGGAATTTCATCCTCAGCTACCACCATGAGTGTGTGACTCTGCCTGGTGCGGTGGTCCTGTCTGCATGTCTGTGCTACAGGGCAAATGACCTGGGTGTTTTGGCCTCAACTTTCTTCATCCTCAGCTCACACAGAGAAAGGACTGTGCATGGGTTTTCTTAAGGAGAGGAAGATGATAACAATGAAGCATTTACAGATGTGAACACCAGCCCTTTGTTGCTGCCCTGTGTGTATGAATGTGTGGGCAAACGCTGTGTGAGAGAATGTGTGTGTTTACTTACATGTATGTGGGATGGAGACAATTGTGGGTGTCGTTCCTTGTGCCTCAGGTTCTGTCCACCTTTTTCTTCTTCTGTAAACTATATATATGAGGAGGTCAGAGGACCAGGGATCCAACTCTGGGTTTGAGGAAAGAGCCTTCACTCCTTGAGCCATTTCACTGGCCCTGTGCCCACCTTCACTGGCCTGAACCTCACCGTGGAGGCCAGGCTGGCTGGCCGAGAGCCTCAGCCATCCAGCTGCCTCTGCCTCCCTGTCCTAGGATCACGAGAATGTTCCATCACACCTGTATTTTTTGATGTGGGTTCTTGGAGGGTCCTCGGCATTGTATTGATGGCATTGTCTCCCCAGCCTGCTTTCCTACTTTTCATTTTAAATTTAACCAGTTTGTTAATGGAGAATTTTACACATCTGGGGTAGACATCCAAGTACTAGAGACGCATATAAACAGCTGCCGCCTTTACTACCCATCCTTATTTTTCGAGGATCACACTATGCTTTTCTGAAACATGTTTTTTTTGCTCATTTTAAATGCATTCAAAGGACCATTTGGGGCAAAAGTCCCAAGCCTTGAAAAAAGACCTCATTGTGTGTGTGTGTGTGTGTGTGTGTGTGTGTGTGTGTGTGTGTGTATCGGGGGCCTGCGGGTTGAACTAGGGTCCAAGAGGTAAACGACCACTAAGTTGCTAAACTGTACTGCGTCTCAGTAAAAGGCCTTTCTAATGTGTGCTCACCGACAACGGATTTTGACTGCAGTGCAGTACCTTTCCTCCTAGGAGTACAGAGCTGTGTTCTGACAGAGGAAAGAACAAAACAGGACGAAGAAGGGAGAAGGGACAATGGTGGTAAAGACTAGCATAGCTTTCACGGGACACAAGAAGCCTGCAAGGCACCAGACACTGTGGGTCACAGAAACTGAGGTTTCTCCAGAAATGACAAGGGAAACCACTTGTCTTTCTACAGCTCGCACTCAGGTAACACACAGTAAAAAGAATGCCGCTTAGAGGGAATGAGGTAGAGAGACACAAAAGGAGGAGTCGAGAGGCAGCTGAAGAGTGTGCTGAGTGGCATTCTGCCAGCAAGGCTTTGAATCCCAAGAACCCAGCCAGAACTGGGCTGTGGCAGCGGCCAGTGAAGGCTAGGAGCGTGGTTGCCACTCAAGGGGATGCAGCAGGGGGCTATGCAACTGGACAGAGGGCGCTGGGGGTGGGCGAGAGGCAGGTGCAGAGAACAGTTACCAGATGAGAAACCTACCCACCTCTGCCAGGTTGTCCCCCGACTTGGGAACAGCAGGAGGGTCGAGGAGCATACTTTCCGCATGGATTCTGCGTAAGCGTTCTTTAAGGTCTGTGTTTTGTGCTAGGGCCTGGAATATGTTAAAAATAGCAGGGCTTTATTAGTAAATGGACAGTTCAGGAAAACGCAGCAGGGGACTGGGCACAAGCAAGTCTAGGAGCAAAGATCCCCTGAGTGGGACACCTTAGGGGTGTGTCTGGCTGGGCTTTCCCCATTGCTCTTCAGCAGGAGACTGGGAGGTAACAAAAAGGTCTGGGATATCCCTTGTTAATTCTCCATTTCCAGAGGCGAAAAGAGGGTTAGTAAGGCTGCAAAAGGAAGCCATAGACAACATCAGCTTTTGAAAGTGGTGACTCACAGTCAGTATCTCTTCTTCCCGCCATGCCAATCTGTGGACCAGACCCCTGCAACCCCACCAAACCTCGTGACTCCTAGCTCCTCCTGTCCTTGACAAGATGCCAGTGGACGTGACCCAGTGTGAGTTAATTATCACCCTGGCTGCACTGGACCTCAGAAGTATGCTGGTGACTGATTCATTTTGGGGAATAGGACAGTTCACTTTTCAAAAACTAAGCAAGCAGCTTTACCTATACACCTTACAGGCTTATGGACATGGTGCTGGATGTGAGTCATGGACATAAAGCGAGACCTCTATTTCCTCCTGGGGGCCATGCCACCTCCTATATCAACCTCTCTGGCAGGTCCCGGCTCACGGGAAAAAGGAAGCCGTGCACTTCCTTCGCTTGGCACCACTGCACATGCGACTATAGGCGGGACACACTCTGCCGACCGCCTTGTCTGCTCCTGGCTCTCCACAGCAGCCTCATTTATTTCTTTTCCTATCATCATTGTTGAATGTATGGGATTTAGTCTCACTCTGTAGCCCAGGCTGGACTCTTAACACTTGCCTCGGCTTCCCAGAAGCTAGGATTACAAGATCACCACGTCTGGCTCTAGTTTTACTTTTCAGTGGCCATAGAGGACATAGGTTATTCTAAGAACCCTTGAATCATTTAAGAAACTCTGAACAAGAACTGGGGTCATGTACCCACATGTAATAATCCCTTTGAGGCAACATGTCACTGTTACAGGGGCTAGAATCTTAGCAAAGCCTAGAATTGTGATAATTATTATATTATTTTAAATATACATATATATGCCAAATTCAGTACCTATATATTCATATATTCATTATAATAGTTCTATGATTATTCTAAAAAGAAATATTTTGAAGAAATGAGTCTAAATCAGAAATCTAAGCGAAAAAGGAAAGAAAGGACCATTGTGTTTTATCTTATTTCTAAACTGTTGATGTGGGTGTAGATGCATCCCTTAAAATAGGTGACGTGTATCTGGCCTGGAAACTATAGCCCAGTAAGTGTAGCCAAGCAGATTAGCAAGGAAGCTGGACCTCTGTGAGAAGGGGAAGGGAGAGGAGGACCATGGCAAGGAACTTTAGGGACCCCCGCATCAGAGGAACCTTCTAAAAGCACTTAGAGCCACTCAGATGGGAACAAAGAGAATATGTGGACCAGCAAGAAATAAATCAAAGAAAGAGTGGAAGAACCAAAGTAGCACCCCAGCTGCACCAGCTGTTCCTCAAGGTCCATAAGATGTCTCTTTCTCTGTGACCTTAAGAAGGGGACTTGAAAGCCAGGCATTGTGGCTCATGCCTTAAATCCCAGCACTCGGAAGGCAGAGGCAGGTGGATCTCTATGAGTTCAAGGCTAACCTGGACTACAGAGCAAGTTCCATGACAGCCATGGCTGATACACAGAGAAACCCTATCCCGAAAAACCAATAGATGATAGATAGACAGATAGATAAAATTTAAATATGGAGACTCTACATATGGAGTGGGCCAATATTATTTTTAAATGTTTCTGTCAAAAATAGCATAGTTGGGTACGTGACTATAATTTAAGCACATGGGAGGTGGAGGCAGGACTACATGATTACATGAGGCCTAACCTGGGCTATATGAAATCCTGTCTTAAAAAAACAAGACAAAATAAACGAAAGCTAGTATTGTCAGATCTGCCACCGAATGAAAGTATCTGAGTGTCTGCAGCAAGCACTGCGTGCTGCTCGTCAAGGGTCCATGATTAACATTATGTTGTAGCGCTGATTAATTAACAGTACATTGCTAGCATTATCATCCTCAGTAGCATGACAAATAGAAACCATAAATGGACCTTCCCCCCGCTCAGTGCTTATGTTGGCTTCTGGTCACACGATCCTAAAATTCGTCACTCCCACCTGACCCACAATACAAGTCAGTGGCGCTTCAGACAGTAATTCCACGTGCACACACATCCTTTCTCTTCTTAGAGCAAGAATTCCAAAGTGCAAGGAAAGAGAGAAGGGCAAATACATATGCTGTTGCAAAGGTTCTCTGGCTTCTTGATAGAGACCAGGGCTAAGGTGTCATCAGACACCTTCAGCTGCTCGGGTGGCACAGGGCACAGCATGGTATCAATGGAGCCCAGCCATTCTGAGCAGCACAGTGGAACTGAGAAAACAGTGAGTGGCAACAGCCTGCGGAAACTCACCTGAGGCCATGACAGTGGTTGTTCTGCTCGAGGCTGCAGTGACCGCCTGACAGTCACCTCATATGACTCATCACTGTGTCCGCGAGAGGAAAAGCGGAAGGTTTTGTCTATTTACTCAAACCAAATATCATTCATATATTTGGAAGAGCATTAAGTAGGATCAGCACTTTGCAGTGGAGACGGAAAATGTGTAAATTGGAAATTTCTCACTGCCACGCGTTATTTGTTAAGTCAATCTAAACTTACGATGCCTCAGAGCAAAACCTCCCAAATGTCAAACTTTGTAAGCATTAACCAACAACTGTCTGCAAGACTTCCACTCAGACACACACGAAAAGTTCGATAGGAACAGAAAATTTCAGGTAAATTGGAAGAAACCAAACTCAGAGAATCAAACATTTAGGAAAATCCTAGCTGTCATGGTTTGGGATTATTTTGAAAGCATAATCTGAAGCAAGAAAGGCTTGAATGTAACTTGGATCATTTGTTTGGTTTTCTCTCTGAGATCCAACTAGACCCTGAGAAATCATCAATTTTCATTGCATCCATAGAAACGGAAAGCATACGTAAGTCGCAAGCCTGGCCACACTTGCAGACGTTTATGAAAGAGACACACACACCACTTACAGATGACAGCGCGTGCTTCAGCCCGACGACCTGAGCGGAGGGCGAGGAGGAGGCGTCCAGCTCCAACTGCTTCAGCTTCTCTCTCTCCGCCGATATGCTATTAAAAGCTGACCTTAAAGCGAAGTAAACTACAAAGATATAATCATTACAAGAAGGAACAGGGAAGAGGCAGAATTAAAAACAAAATGCAGAAGAGTGTACTTCTTACACAAGATTTTAGCGAAGTATTCTAAGTTCAGTAAATTTTAAAAGTGATTTTAAAAAACACGTTGAATGTGTGGGAATGAACCTAATGGAAACAACAGGGTCCAGTGACAACATGTGCCAATATAGGTTCTTCAACGTTAACCTTCCCTAGTCCTGTGTGGGATGCTGAGAGTGGGAGGGACCTATGGAGGTGGCAAGGGACACATGGGATACTGTGTGACTCAGTTTTGCTGTGTACTGAAAACTACTAGGAAAAATATAATCCATTGACATTTACACACACTTGTCAATCCCTAGGCCTGTGCCTGCTAAGGTACCCCATGATTTTATGACGGAGAGGTTTAAAGCTACCAGCATTAAGTTTCATGTCCTTAAAGGCTAGAACAGTGAGGAAAAAGGCTCGCTGGCTATAGGGACAATGTGCTATCACTACATCAGGAAAGTGAGTCTATAACTCAACCAGGTGGCCAGAATCAACTACCTGTGAGAGCCAGGCAAATGCTGGGTACCTCTGTCTACGATGCCTTGGGAAAGTCACACTATGCTGAAGGGCAGTCAGGGATAGGTAATCTAGATTTGACCATGAGGGAACCACAGACAACTGAACATCCTGTTTCTAAAAACTAGTCTGAACCCTTCAGAGGCATCGAGGTAGAGACTTTTTACAATGAAACACAATGTGTGCGCATGAGCCAGATCCTGTGCCCCACGGGAGAACAACATTAAAAGACAGTTTTCAGAAGTTGACACCGTGAATGGGAGACCAAAGTGTCATTTCCCAGTGCCATGCCCTGAGCTAGAAAACTACATTGTGCCCGGTATAGGAAGTATAAAGCCTCAGAGAGCAGCATAATGATTCAGGAATCCTAGTCTCAAAAATGTCAGCAAAATAAAATCGTGTGTGAAGAAAGAGCTGGGGATAAATAACTGTAGAAAACTGCAAAAAAAAGTGCAAAGAAAAGAAAGAAAGGATGCACAATCTGGGCGGAGTTTAGGGTTTCTTTGTTCTACTCTTGCAGATTTTCTGCAATGTCAAAATGATTTTAAAATGAGGTGTCACCCCTATTTCTTCCTAGTTTCTTCTGGATGCCCTGGAATTCCCCCATGTCTAATTTTGGCATTCAGCCACTCTGCTCACTTTGGGGGCTTTCAAGTTCAGTGAGACCCCAGAACCAGTAATCACTTAAATGCCCAAACTGGAACTCCCAAAACAAGCTGGGAGCTGTGGGGATGGCGTACAAGCCTGAGGGCCTGGGTTCGAGGGCCCAGGGCCCAGGACTCCTGGAAAACAAGCTGGGAGCTGTGGGGATGGCGTACAAGCCTGAGGGCCTGAGTTCGAGAGCCCAGGGCCCAGGACTCCTGGAAAACAAGCTGGGAGCTGTGGGGATGGCGTACAAGCATGAGGGCCTGAGTTCGAGGGCCCAGGGCCCAGGACTCCTGGGAAGCTGGGTGCAGCGCTGCACTCTGCAATCCAACAGTGAGATGGAGGTGGGAATAAGAGGAACCCCAGAAGTCAGGCAGAGTGGCATACACATACAAAGAAAGCCTGTCTCGAGCAGGAGAGGTGAGAACCAACACCAAAGGCTGTCATATACACACATGCACAAGGGCACACTGGCACACACACACCCTAAGTGGGAGCTGGGGCATGCACATGAACAAAGTTATACACACAAACATGCACACTTATACAGACATGCGCACACATACACACACACACATGTGCATGTGCACACACACAGATTTTTAAAAAACACAGGAACAGGTATGACAAAATATCTATATTAGGCTCTGATCACATAGGGTACGAGTGACTTCCCGAGGAGAAGGGAACGACTACCTAAAGTACGGGTCACAGAGACCACACTACGTATTATCTTTCCATTCTCTTCCATTACAGTTTGTCACAGAAAGGCAAGAAGGCAGGGACAGTGACCTGATAGTTTATTAAATTTCACAGGCTTGCCTTTCCAGAGGTACTGTTATCCAAGAATGGCCTATTCAATAGCAGAAACTAAATACTCACTACCAGCTTGCTTCCCTCATTTACTAGCAAGCAGGAAGGCTGTCCTTTGTTTTTATATGCTGCTGCTGGCTGCCTGGTGCACTTAGTGATAGATCCAGAGAATCCTCATAATATCCTAAAGCAAACAAGCAAATTGCTCTCTCTCTGTCTCTGTCTCTCTCTGTCTCTTTCTGTCTCTCTGTCTCTGTCTCCTCTCTCTCTCTCTCTCTCTCTCTCTCTCTCTCTCTCTCTCTCTCTCCTCCCCTGCACCCACACACGAACTTACAAGCTATGGTGCATGGCTTCTATAACCAGAAGGGAGGGGCCGATTACTTAGTCATGCTATGACCTTGGGAAAGTATCTGATGTGCCTAAACCCTAAATGGAGATACTGCTAGGATTAAGTAAGACAATGCAGGCAATGTCTTGAACCTAATGCACAAATGTAATACATAATGGATGCTACCAGAAGGATAGCAGTCACGATGACGAGAGAGATGCACGAGAGTGAAAGCGAAGCCTACACGCTCTTGGAATCTGGGCAGGAGGGGTAGTGGGTACTCAGCTCTTATCGGGATGACAGATAGAAATAAATGCACATATGGCAGAAAGTATATGAATGAGGACTGGCAAGAGCTTGCTGAGCCAGAGAGCAGCAGTCTTGGGAGGAGGAGAACTGGCCACATAGGGTCCTCACTGCATCTTATGCCTGGTTAGACATCTTCCCTCAGCTCCCCAGGATACCCGCAGCTGTCCTGCTGGGTCCCTGGGAGTTCTTCTTCTCCATGAATACTTAATTCCTCCAGATACCATGGGCATGCACCTGGTTGGTTCAGTTTTCCCAGGTCAATTGTTCTGACTTTCAGATGCCCTGCTGCCAGGAGGGACTCTCCACCAGACTCGACAATTCCTAAAGGACAGAATGGGCACAGTCTGCTGAGGAGTGTACATCCAGGAAGGCTAACAACAGAGCTCACCAATAGAAGGTTTGGCCAGCAAAAGCAAAGCTCTAGGTTCAGTTGCTAACTCCCTTGTCTTCAGGAAAAGGAATACTAAGACTACAGTGGGCATAAGCAAAAAGAAAGCCATACAGTCATATTTCATTGTCATATATATATGTATATATGGTGTATGTATATATAAACTCTTCCTCAATTGCCTATAAAATCAGGCCAACTAAGTGTGTGTGTGTGTGTGTGTGTGTGTGTGTGTGTGTGTGTGTGTGTGTGTTGAAACAGGGTCTCACTATGTAGCCTAGGTTGGCCTCAAATGTGTGTTCCTCCTGCCTCAGGCTCCCAAATATTGATATTATCAGTGTGTTCTACCACACTTGGTTGAATTTCTTAAATGGCCTTAGACCCAGCCAGAAGATATTAAAGTGGTCACTCTTGGCCAACTCATGACTCAGAGCAGTGGCTAGATGCTGCTCCCAGGAGATCACAATTCCATTGCTAGAAACTGTGCTTGCTAGTCTACGTCAACCTGACACAGACTAGAGTTATTTGAAAGCAGGGAACCTCAGTTGAGGAATGCCTCCATAAGATCCAGCTGTCAGGCATTTTCTTAATTAGTGATTGATGGGAGAGCCCATTGTGGGTGGGGCCACCCTGGGCTGGTGGTCTTAGGTTCTATAAGAAAGCAGGCTGAGCAAGCCATGATGAGCAAGCCAGTAAGCAGCACCCCTCCATGGCCTCTGTGTCAGTTCTTGTCTCCAGGTTCCTGCCCTGTTTGAGTTCCTGTCCTGACTTCCTTCAGTGATGAACAGTGCTGTGGAAGTATAAGCCAAATAAACCCTTTCCTCCCCAACTCCCTCTTTGGTCATGGTGCTTCAATGCAGCAATAGAAACCGTGACTAAGACAGTGACATTGACTCACCAAGGCATTTCCTGCATCAGGAGAGTCTTTTTACTTATTTTCTAATGCCACTCTAAATTTATTAGAGACTGAAAAGCTTTGAAAATGTATTTAAGTGAGTGTATTGCACCTGTGGATACGTTATCACAAACAAAGAAGTCCAAGGTGCACAGAGCTACAGAGAACCTCAAAAATTATCCAACTCACCCACCCCAGAGTATGACCTACCCTCTCCAGGCCCCACACCCTTTAGCCCATGCTACTCAAGTTCTACCTGCCTCCTGAGGCGGTCACAGTGCTCTGAGACCTGCTGAGGCTAAGCAATATTTGCTTCAATCTCTTTACATTGTCCAACACAGCTGCATGTCTTCATGAAATTGAAAATGAATGAAATTTATGCCCTGGCAATGCTGAAGCATGCATGGGCAGTCCATATATGGCAGTTCTGTTGAACTCATCCATATTGGGTTTCATGGTCTAAGTTAATGAGGAAGACTGACCAAGTCTCTTTCTCAAGAGGGCACCAGATCTCACTACAGATGGTTTGTGAAACACCATGTGGTTGCTGGGAATTGAACTCGGAACCTTTGGAAGAGCAGGCAGTGCTCTTAACTGCTAAGTCATCTCTCCAGATGCCAGCTTGTCTTCATGGGGAAGACATATATTGGAAGATAGTCACAGAATCTGCTTTAAAGTCTCATCACCACCCTGTCCTCAGCCTTGTTGGACTAAGAAAGTGGGGCACAGGTTGGGCTCTTGTGGGGAGAGGAATTCAGGATCTGGCCAGGTTGGCCTGGTCTCAAGCCCACAGTGCTCCTGCTTCATCTTCCCAAGCCCTGGGATTACAGGTAAGCATTGCCATGCACACCTGACCCCCAGGGGAAGCTTTTGATGTCAGAACCCATTGAGCTCCAGCTGCAGAGCGGATACGTAGGTTTTGCTCAGTTGACTCTTGGCCCCCTTCCCCTCGCTTCAGGCTCCTGTTACTACATCAGGTTGGAGAGGCTCTGAGAGCTTGGGACTGGGAAGCCATATGTGGATAATAAACTGGAGCTCTAGTCCTCCCCATGCTCCCTCCTTAGCAGTTTCTTCACCTCAGGAGAGACCACAGTTATCTACAGCACTGGCACCATGTGGTATAGCAGGAAAAAAAATGTGTAGCAAGGCAAATGTGAATCCAGCTCTGCCCCTGAAGCTTAGCGGGGGTTTAGACTTTGGGGGAATCGTCAGTGTCCAAAGCTAAACGGACTGAATATGCGGGAAAGGCTGGCATCTCATTGTGCTTTAAGGAAACAACAAGAAAGCACATGAGAACACAGGACCCAAAGCAGTAGGACTCCATTTCTCCTTCCTGCATTTTTGCACGTGTGTGTGTATTATGTGTGTGTGTGTGTGTGTGTGTGCAAGAGAAAGAGAGAGAGTGCACATGAATGCTCAGGGAAGAATCCTTTTCTGCCTTGCTTTTTCTGCGGGGGGGTGGGGGGAACAGAAAGGCAGAGTCTCTCAATGAACCTGGAGTCTGGTTTTATTCTGTCTGTTGGGAACTTTTCCACTAGGTTGAAAGCCAGCAAACCGAGACAGCCCCCTGTCTCTGCCGGGGCCCTGTCTGCCTCTGTGCTGGGGTTACTTGAGATTTTGCCCAGCGTCTATGTGGTGCTGGGTCCTGCACATGGTCCTTGTGTTTGTGCAGTTAGTGTGCTGGTCACCACTGAGCCATCCTTCCAGCCCTTTCCTCCCTTTAATGGGAACCATGTGAATTACCCTCAAAAGAGTAACATTCCTAAACTATCTGAGATGGTTTGATGATCTTTATTTAATCTGTCTCTTCTAAGTGTCAACTCTTACGTGGTGCCCACAGTTGTAAAATGTTTTCTAATCAGTATTCCATCTGAACTGATTTAGATACATTAGTGAATTTTGCTAAATGACCCTACTTTTTACTGAGCATTTATGTGAATCAAATTGCTCAACAAACTAACAGTAAATTCTAATTATGAACAATGCACGGACCGCCCTTCCCGCAGGTCATGAAGATCGTTGGCACCAATGCGACATATCTGGCTTTTCCTTCAAGGCTTCCATAGCTCAAAACAGTTCAGAAAGTGACCGCTCAGTTCCAGTTTAACCCTAGAAAACACTCCGGACACAAAGGAATACAAGTTTGCCTTTGTTCTCATTTGGGCTTTCACAAACGTAAATGTGGATTTCCCTCATCAGTAGGACTCTGGGAAGTCTGCTTCTCTTCCTCGCCAGAAGATAGATGCCTCCTTCTGTGGTGGTTTGAATGGAGAATGGCTCATATATTTGAAAGTTTGGTTCCAGGTTGGGGGACTGCTAGGAAAGACTAGGAGGCATGGTCTTGTTGGATGGGGTGTGGCCTGTCCCTGGGGGTGGCCAAGCACTGCTCTCTGTGGCCTGGTGATTGTAGATAAAATTTAAGCTCTCAGCTACTGCCCCAGTGCCACACCTGCCTGTCTGCTGCATGTTCCCCACCAGATGGTCAGGGATCAATGGGGAATTTCACAAATAACACTGAAAATCAAAATTTAAAAAAAAATCTGACAGTTTTCCTTGCTGCAGCCCTTTCTGTGGATTTCCCTACCTGCAGTTCCACACGTAAAACAAAACAGCCGCGGGCAGCAGCATTTTCCAAAGGTTTTTAATCACAAAACTCGCTTTGACTTTTACCCGTCCTCTGAAATAAGAATCCCATAAAATACATTTGGGGAAACGTTAAAGCCAATGTATGCAGCAAAAACTGTGACCTTAAGGGTCAGTGTATTCCATTCCACTTGCTTACACATGTGTTGACATACACAAAGCCAGAAATAGGAGCCATGGAGAGCAGTCCAATGTGCGTCTAAAAGTGAGTGTACAGAAGAACTTATACAATGGAGATGGGTCTCTGCTGGCTGACTATCATGTGCTCTACAAAAGCATAATTCAGACATTTTGTGCCATGTTTAATGGCTCACAGGTTATGTGACATCAGTGGAATACTTGTCTTTAGTTCAGCTGCTTCAATATAAGAGTCAAGAGACCTCCGATGCAGTCGCAGGACAATAGACAGTATCTGTAACCAGTCAAGACTCACACGGAAAGGCCACCATGGCTGAGTCTGAATGGACAGATATATTAAAGGACACAAGGTACGAGGACTCAAGGCAAATCTGTGCATGGGCTTTGTTCCACAAGGCCCCTCTAGGGGTGCAGGAGAGGTGAAAGGGGGAACTGAACATATGCAAATAGAATCGAAAGCCATGGGAAGGGAGAAGAGCTGGCTAGGCTCCTATAAACCCAAGGGGCTCTGGCTGTGGTGCCTGGTCTGTTCCTGCAGTACAAACCTTGCCCTCAGTGATATAAGGGACCACTCTGCAGCCTGCTGGCTTCACAAAGACCCCAGAGCACAGCAGGTGGTGGGGAGGGGACTCTAGACCTGCACAGGAGGAAGAGACTACTGCAGGGAGCCAGGATCAATGCACACACTCAGAATGGATGGCAGCTTCTACCCTGCTAGCAAGCTGCTTCAACAGTATAGGGAAAACCCAGCTATCTCCCTGTGGGAGAAGGGCATTGTCTCCTCAGCTTTAAACAGGCAGTTCATGGTATTAAAAGGTCACAGTGTTTTAAAGATGTGTCTTCCCACAAATCCTAAAATGTCCTCATTGCAAGAACCTTCTAAAGAGCGCCCATGAGGCACCTGAAGAGCTGGGAAGGAATGGCATAGCAACGCCTCAGCTCTCACAAACATGGGACTACAGTCCTGCTGGATACCAAGGGGTGCACGTGGTGGCGAGCAAAGGAGTCTGGGCAAGAAACCTGTCAGAAGCATGACGTGTGGCCTTATAAGCAATCTCATAACCAAATGGATTTTAGATTTGTCAGGAGAGAGAAAGAATATATATATATATGTATATATATATGTATGTATATATATATAATAGCAGGGAATATTCTCTGCAGGAATCAATAATATGAAATGGAGGAAAAAGTCTGGGGCAAGGAAAGGAAGGCGCTAGTGGCAAAGCTACTTGAAATGTTTTAATCAGCTCTCACTGTAACAATAATAGTCAATATGTGAATGCTGAAGAGAAACATTAGCAGAGGGGAGCTAGCAAGCACTCAGAACTTCACTTTCTGCCACTAAAATAATGCTCTGCACATCCTAGACATTTTAGTATACTTACATATGCCAGGAATATATCTATTATTTCTAAACAAATGACATCAAGCCTATGACTTTGTAACTAGACATTGGAGACTTTCCTTTTCTAACATTTGGCCTCCCATCCGTATGGACAAGGAGTGCATCCCGGCCTGGACCAGGCTGTAATTCCGCCTCGGGCTTCTTGGCGTGTGACCCTCGGGCAGCTTTGCTAGCCTCTGGTTTCCACGCTGGCAGCGAAGACTTCACTCCCCACCCACGTTTCAGCTAGAGTGAAACAAAATGGTGCATCTAAAGCACTCAGCAAACACCTGACAGGACACCTCGGTGCTCAGTGTGAGGTGCTATTATTATGCTAAATAACCCGCTATGTGATACGCCATACTGAAAAGTCCAGTCCTCCCTTGTCAGACACTTAAGTTATTTCCAGCCAGGCACTCTATCCACTGGGCCATTGACAGACCCACCCATGTTTACTTGTAATTTTTACTTTGAACTTGTTATGGACTTGAAGGACTTGGCAGGCAGTACAGAAGTTCCGTGTTGTCCTGTACCCAGTTCCTCCCCATGGTAACATTCTACTTACTAACCACACTCCTATATAACCCCAGGACAGGGATGCTAGGGTAACAGAATGTGCTCAGATTTCTTCAGGCTTACATGCACTCAGCTGTAGATATGTGTACGGCTATAGGTCAATGCGAGCTTATCACATTGGCAAAGTCCTATAACCACGGCCTCGGTGAAATGCAGAACTGCCCATCACCATGAAGGTCCCTTTATAATTACATCCATGTTATTATAAACTCATCCCCCCGACCCTGTCCCCAAACTCTGGCATCTACTAATGTCTTCTTTCATGTTATACCATTTACAAAGTGAAGCCACAGAGGTCGTAGAAATCAGCTATTTTCATTCCGCTAATGTCCTCGAACTCTGTCTAGGTAGCTGTAGATATCAATAGTTTGTTCCACTTATTGCTGAGTAGTATTCCGCTGCACGGACACCACCATTTATTTAATTGTTCATCTGTTGAAGGACATTGAGTTGCTTCTAGTAATTGGCCAATACAAATAAATCTCATAATATTTGCTTTTGTGGCGCGAACATGGAGGCTCTACCACTGAGCCGCAACCCAGTTGTCCCCCATGATTGCTTTCACTTCTCTGGGTTAAATGCTAAGGAACACTGGTGTCAGGTTTTATGCAAGGTATGTGTTTATATACAGCACTGCTAGGGTACTTTCCAGAATGCAGCACCATCTTCCATGGTCACCAGTCATGGATGAGAGATCCGGTTCCTGAGAGTCATGACTCCATCGAGAGACTTCCCTTCAAACTGTGTGCAGGGAGGGCCTTGGTGCAGCACCATTTGCATTTCTGTCATGGCCAACAATGTCAAAGACATAGTTCTATGTTTTGATATGAGGGATAATGCCAGAGTAGGTATCTTCACATAGATACATGTTAATTCCTACAAATAGATTCTTCAAAGAGGAATTGCTCAGTAGGGATTGAAAATAGGTTGATTAAAAGCCATATTAATCCCCAAAGTACCAATTGATATTCCACTACCAGCACATGTATGCTCTGACTGTAAAGTATGATGGGCCTACCGTGTCATATTCTCTAATACATGCTAAACCATCCTTAGATGCTTAAACACCTGTACATGTAAGACCCAGAATACAGTTAATGCTGTCGTGTTTTGTTTAGGGGGTAACAACAAGAACAAAAGTCTATGTTCAAAACAGATGCAACCTTTAAAATCATTCTCCATCTTCAGTTGGCTGGACCCTTGGGTTCTGCCAGCTAGATCCCAAACCCTCACTATCTCTTCCAAGAGGTCATAAAGAAAATCTTTGCAACAACATCTACACTACCGAAGAAACAAATAAAAATGAGGCTTATGAAAGTCTTATCGGAGCAGAAAATGAACCAACAGAGATAGCTTCTGTAAGGATGCCCCAGGTTCAGTCATGCACGGGACATGTGAACGAGAACTCCCGGGAGGAAGCTGTGTCTGCAGAGATGGACAAGCTGCTTATAAATGCCCTAAGTGGAGAGACTGGAATGCGGCGGGTCCAGAGGCAAAGTGCCCTGACTTGGAATAACTCTAACCCTCCTGAACATTTCTTGCCAACCTTTGTGTCATATAACATCTTGTTACTAATAGACTAAAAAACAACAAACAAACAAAAACCCTTTTAGAAATAATTAACTTAAAAGACCACAAGTTTTCACGAACCCACAAGCTAAGAATGTCATCAGAGAGCATCTTGGGCCGATGGAAAAGCTTCCCCCATCTCTCTGTTACCACCTCTCTAGTGTATCCTCCAATGTAGTTTAAACATGCCTTCATTTACGATGTTCTTGCTCTGCAAAACTATATAACCTCATTAAACTGCTTCCACTTTGGAACAGGGAATTTGGGGTCACCTAGATCTGTGTTCCTGAGCGATGGTCATTCAGAATTGGCTACAAAATAAACTATCTATTATTCCGTTAAAGATGATAATTGTAGTTCTGTGTTGACAGACATTTCGCTCAAATGTTAGGAAGAAGGAAAACTCATTTACCTTTATGGGCGACATGGCACAGGTCCTCCTGCATCTTGGAGAACTCGGATGAGGCTTCAGAACCATCCGAGTAAGACTTCTCTTCACCCAAGTCCAATGTTGACAAATTAGGATTGGAAGAGTGTAGTCTCACTGGGCCAGAAAATGGTTTAGGGACCTAAAGTGACAGCAAAGAGAGAGGTTTCTATTCAGACTAGAGCCTCCACGACTGGAACTGATTAAGGAGGCATCTAGAGGTGCATCTTCCCAACAAGGGATAACCTCACAGGAAAATGAAAGCAAACCCAGGAGGATGGTCTCCATGCCATTTGCATCAGACACTGCAGTGGGCAGGAAATCACCTGATGTCTCAGAAATGATGGAAGCTTTAGAGCCATAGGTTGAAGTGACAGCAAGTGTCCCCACATAACTAGGCTGTCAGAGCAAATCAGCTCCCAGCTAGTTGTCTTTACTTGCACCTGGAGCTTCTAGAAAATAAACCCTCGGCTCATATTTGCACGTGCAATGTTCTTTACTCTGAAAGCATCTAAGTTCAACTCTGAAAGGGGCGCCGAGAGCTTGAAGAAAAAGAGCAGAGGGTCCTGTGGGACAGAGGCTCAGGCCTGCAGACTCTAGGAGAAGATAGGCTCACTCTGAGGGATGATAGCGACAAAGATAGATCAGAGTATTAGGTGACAGCAGCCACCAGGCAAGGCACACAGGGAAGGGAGTGTCATAGACAAGCTAGATGTTAAAGAAGAAAAGACCCCAAACCCTCACAACAGGGGCAGTCCCTCCAATGTCAAGCCATTTTCCCTCAAGAAAATTTACCCTGTCCTAGCATCCCCTCACGGCCTTATCCTTGTAACCAGAAGGTCTGAGTAACAGGAGTCATCTCTCCTCACAAGGTACAGAGATCAACTTCGGAACGCTCACTTTTCTGTCCTGTTTGAGTCAGGCCCCTGCTCTGGTGTGCAGCATGGCACCCCAAGGAAAGCAAGCATGGCGGGAAGCGAAGGTTACCTGCAGCGTTCCTTTAGCATCTTTGCCAATAGCTCTGGACCGCCACCTCCTGTGTGATCGCTTTTCCTTTTTGGGACTTTCAAAAGCTCCACCCTTCGTTTCAAAACAGGAAAGAGAGTACAGACAGTAAGGTCCACCAAAGCTACAGGGAAGTGACCAAAGCCATCCCCTTGAGTGCGGCTAAAGCAACCGGACGGACAACATCCCACTGTTAGTCAAGTGTAGGGGACAAGAGAGGAGAAACAGAAGGCAGAAGGTGAACCAAAGAGTAGTAGGCTAACCTGGATGGCATTGATGGCCGGCGCCGAGTATGTCCGATGCAGGACGTCCATGCTCTGTAAGAGCTGGCTCATTTCCAGCAGATATGTGTGGCAGTGTGCCAGGTCTGTGGAAGGAAGGGCAGATGTTCACAGCTGTCCACTAGCACCAGGGAGTACTAGGCTCTGCATCTGTGTATTTGATTTCCCCCTTTACATCCCACACACACAAAGGAAAGGCCATAGATGATAGTGGTTTATGACATGGATCTAGGCTGCCTTGATTTAAATCCACTTGGTCAACTGTGACACATGGTCTCTGTACCTCAGTTTTCTCGTATGGGAAATGGGGACAATTACACATGTAGCCATAGTGCTGAGCGTTAAATAATTTGATGTGTGCAGAGGGCTCAACAGTGGCCTACAGTAGCAACTGAAAACAGAGGCCACCACCACACCACAGCAACAGCAGCATCCTTAATCCAACAGCAACAGGCGCTAAGCTGTACTGGTATCCGGGGACCTGCCCCAAGACAATCATGAGCCTCTGCAGCTGGGTCTCAGCTGACAGAAGAGCATGGTTAGACCAGACCCTAGTCACTAACACAAGAAACAGCCCACTCCACCACCGACTGTGAGGGTGTCTCTGCTGAGCAACGGAGACCTGTATGCTTCAACATAGTAGCTCTCAGCCTTCCAATGCACAGAATCCCCCGGCGTGCTTGTGAGTCCACAGATTGTAGGCTCTAGCCCCAGTTTATGGTTCATACAACTTGTTTGGGCCTGGGAATTGGCATTTTTAATAAAGCCAGGCCAACCTGCTGATGCTGGTCCAGGAACAAGCCTCTGGGCTAGGGCTAGTAGGTGGAGCTAGTAGGGGACAGTTATGGGAGGGGCAGAAACTGCATGCTCAATGGGAGCCACATCTCATGGGGCACAGAGAAGGCTGCCACTGACAACTTTGTCCACTAGAGCCTCTAAATCAAAGACATACTTCAAAACTCTGTGTGTGTGTGTGCTGTGGGCATATGCGTGTGCATGTGTGACAATGGACAACCTTTGGTCTTCATCAGGATCTTTATCAACTTTGTTTTTCAAGGGAAGGTCTTTCATTGGCCAGAATCTTCCCAAGTAGTCTGAGCTTGCCTCGCCCCAGGGATCCATCGATCTCCAGCTGCCAGGGCTGGGATTCCAAGTACACACTGCCACACTTGACTTCATTTGTGGGTTCTGGGTACCAAACCCAGACTCTCATGCTTGCACGGCACATACTTTATGAACTGAGTTCTCTCTCCAGCTCCCAACTTAATTTTAAATTCTATTTGCTCCAGGCCTCCCCTTATACAATTAAATCTGAACTCTCTATCCTATTAGAAATCTCAGTCTGCTTCCCTGGCTGAGTTTTAGCTGATTGTGGTTGAGAACAATGAGTCACCTTGTGGAGGAGTGATCAATCATGCCTCCTTGTCAGAGTTATTCAAGGGGCGTCGGGAATAGGGTCATCAGGGTGGTACCCCAGGCTAATTTAAACAGTATATTTGGGACAGAAGCGTAGGTATGGGCGCCCTCACACTTTAGAGGGTCCAGATGGCTCAGGAGTTAGGTTAAGAGTGTATACTGCTTTTCTAAGGGACTGGACTTCACCACATTGAGCAGCTCACAAACACCAGTAACTCTAGCTCCAGGGGGACCTGACGCCCTCTTCTAGCCTCTGTGGGCACCTACACTCAAATGCACACACCCCCTCCCAACACAAATAGACATAATTGAAAATAAAATAAGATCTTTAAAAACTCTCTCCATGATTCTAGTGTACAGTCGAGCTGGAGAACGCTCAACTGGGCTTTGCACCTGGCCGCTTACACTTAATCAGTGGACACTGACTCTTCATTGGGTGTAGTGGCATTTCATTTGTATTTTAACAAATAAAATTTGCCTGAAGATCAGAGAGTAAAACAGCCCCACTGGTCAGCCTTACAGACCAGGCAGTGGTAACACACACCTTTAATCCTAGTAGCCACATTAGTTTGCCATAGAAACTGGGCGGTGCATGCCTTTAATCCCAGTGGTGCATGCCTTTAATGCCAGCCCTAGAGAGAATTATAAAGCGGGAGGAAACAGCTTTCTCTTGGTCTTTATTCTGAGATTTCTGGAGGCAGGATCGCCATTTCAGACTGAGGAAGTGGTAAGAGCCAGTGGCTGGCTGCTTTGCTTTTCTGGTCTTCAGGTTGAACCCTAATTTCTCTCTCTGAGTTTTTATTAATTGTGCTTCACTTAGGTAGGCAGCAGAGTCCATTTTTGACACCTAAAAGACTGTGAGTGCGCTGACAGTCCCCACCCACAGGGACACGATTTATGAGCCCAGGAGGAATTCATGCATCCATCCAAGGACTAGACTAGGAAGTCTGTCTGCATCCGGGTGAAGACACTAAACTCTGTCGGGAGAGCATGTTAGCTAATGATGATGAGACCTTCATTAGCAAAGCAAGGGATGGAATATAGAAGAGTGACAGCAGGGACACAAGCGCACGTGAGGTCACACCAAGCACGCGTGACCTCAGAGCCATGGCAGAGAGCAACCGAAGAGTCAAATAGTTCTACCTTTGGAGCATTTTTCCATGTCCTCTGAAGACTGCAGCCAGAATGGAACTCGTGTGTCACCACCGCAAGAAAATGATAAACTGCTTCCAGTTTGAAATGAGTTCTGCTTCGACAGACTGCTACGCTGCTCATGAATGACAAGAGTGGATTAGAAATCAAAACCGAGCGTGGCAGGGACCGCTTCTAAGGGAAAGGATAGCGGGGTGACTTGGGAAGAACCTTCTAGCAAAGACCCCAGGAAGAGACCATGACACCTGTCTATCACCCAGCTAAGCCACACCAGGCTCCATGGTCTTGGGTGACAGTCCTTATCTTCTTCTATGAAATGGTGATACCATAGTAAAGATATGTTGGGAAAGAGTCTGCAATCCTGTATGGCTGTACACATGCTTAATTAACTGCAACCAACAGCCACGGAGAAAAACCAAAGTCAGTGTGGCTGAAAGAAAACCTTGTCTTCAGGAATCACCTTGCTTGAACTCCCTACCTTACTTAATCCATGCTAGTTATATCCGGGTCAGACCCACTGGTCAAGGGACTAGTTAAACACCACCCCAACTTACCCTGCTCCACCCGCAAACCTTCCCTCAGACTCACTCCCAGAATGGGCCTCTCTGTTCCCTCGGACTCGGTCTTGGTACCCCAATCATTACCTTCCTACTGGAAATGGAGTCGAACACTCCTGGGGCAGAATCTGTGACAGTGGGCCCTGGGAAAAAGTGACTGACATCCCGGGGAAACATGGCAATCTCATTCTGCCGGTACATTCTGTGGTGGCGGAGCTTGGATACCCACTCGTCAAAAACTTCGTCGGACTTCACCTACAAGGTGTTAGGTTGAGAGATGTTAAAGAGAGCCACTCGCTGAAAGGATCAAGTATTCATTAAAATGAGGCCACTCCCGACCTGCTCTTTTGGAGCTGGCGCACATGGAAGAGAAGAAATCCCATTTGCTGCCTTGGTTTACATCTATGTGGAGAACACTTGGGGAAGAGGCATCGTCACAGAATACATATTCTTGTTTCCTTTGAGACGCCCTAACAGCCCTTCAAAGAGGGCCAGTTTTATTAAACAACAAATAAGCTAAAACCCACATTTGTCTCTTAAAACATTTCCAAGTTCTCAAGCCTGAGACTTGCCCACCCCCACTGAATGTATCAATTCTGTTCTTTATTTAAACACTTGTCACTCAGATTTGCAGCCAGTCTGAACTGGGATGAAGTAGAGAAGTCCCTGAAACACTGGCCTGTATTCATCTACCCTGACAAAAGATGCATGGCCTAGAATATGTTAATATGTGAGCATTAGCCAAAAGGGCAGTTTTGCCATTTGCAGATAAAGAAAATTATCTGACAAAGCATTGTCGAGTATTGTTGCTGTTGTTATTATTATACGCATGTTTATCCATTTTCTTCATAAATGAGGAAATATAAATTTCTACTTTCCAGAAAAAAATGTTTATAATTAGCAATTTTCATTTAATAAAATTTTTTGAAGCAGTGTATTGCTACGTAGCCCAGATCTGGCTTCAAACTCACTATGTAGCCAAGGCTGGCCTCAGACTTGACTGGCTGTACTTGGACTTGAACTTAGGAAAAACCCTTCTGAATGCTAGGATTACAGGCATAACACCATGCCTGCTATAATAATTTTTACCAAGAAACAATTCAAATGCTCATAAAAGTGTTAATAGGAACACAGCAGCCACGTTTATACTATAGCCATTTCTTAAGTCAATATTTTTGTGTGTATAAGAGATATTCATAATTTCAAAGCGAAAAGTGAGTGACCTAGATTCACATTAGGATATAAATTCATAAAGCTGTCATTTAAAATAACTCAGAAAGGTGTGTGGTGGGTCAGCGGCCTGCCAGGCCAGCACTGGGACAGTCCTAAGACTGAGGCTGGGAAGGAGGGCGGGCAGATAGACAGCGGTGGCAGCATTAGAGAATCGTGAACCTGACTCTATGGTGTTTAGAGACACTTGAAGATAGAGGCTCCTCCTTAGCGCCTGTCTGCAGGGAGCTGCAGCACAAATAGACACACATCTGTCTGTCTCCTCTGCATTGTGAGCTCCTGAATGGATTTCATCCCCCAGATGTACTGAAGAGGGACTTTATAAGAATCTTGTCGTCCTTGCACTGATCGACTCCCCAAAGCCCTGACAAGCAGTGCCCAAAGCTTTCACCTTGACTCTTCTTTTATTGATTAAACAAGGAGAGGAACAAGGCACTTTATTAAACAACTAACCATGGTTCTATGATAGGCCCTGCAGTAATTCTAGGACTCTGGCTGGGTGGTTTCTTAACTGCTCTTTTGCCCAGACTCCTCAGGTATAAAATGAGAGAAAGAATCAAGTCAGGTGTGGTGACACATGCCTTTAATCTCAGCACTCAAGAGGCTGTGAGTTCAGTCTGGCTATACATCCAGACCCTGTTGCCTGGGGTGGGGTGGGTGATTAGGGATAAGGGGCGGAGGGGTAGGGAGCCTGCAGCTAACAAAAGGCCCACATTACAAGCCAGAGTTGACACTCAGGGATGAACAAGAAACAAAGCAGGATTTAAACTGAGTCTCATAGAATCACTCTGTCTCATGGTATCAAGTCCAGTGCATCTTAGTCTAAGCCTTGAAAAAGCAGACCTGAGTGATCACTTCGTTCTGCTAACTAGAACTGCCGATAAGCAAGGACTCATTACTTCCTGACCACGTGAAAACATAGAATGACGTCACGGGACCAATACAGGAAAACAACATCAACTCTTCCAGAAGAGATTAACCACGGACGGCTGGCAGGGGAGCAGTTCATTCTCTTAACTATTTTCTATAATTTTATATAACTAGAGGGTTTCCCTCCTTTACTTTGCCTTAGTTATTTCACTTGGGAGATTTTCTCTTTCAGGGGACCGAAAACTAACCCAGAATGCGGGCTTAGATCATGGGACAGATATGAGACCTACACGTGAGGAGAGGACAGGGACAGGTGAGAACCTTGGTTTTCCCGGCCTTCAGTCCCATTCTCTAAACATCAAGCAACCTGCCTAAGCAATTCTTAATTTATCTTCAGCATTCAGGCACTGCCCAATAATTATACAGAGTAATTAATCTTACTAAACTTACTGTCCCCCAAGGAATTATAGCAAACTTTATAAACCTTATGTACATTCCCTGCAAATGAGCATTGGAATCACCCTTCCTTCCTTCCTTCCTTCCTTCCTCCCTCCCTCCCTCCCTCCCTCCCTCCCTCCCTCTCTCCTCCCCTCTCTCCCTCTCTCCCTGCCTTCCTATACTTTTGGTAAGGTAACAAAACAAAACAAAAACAAACAAACAAAACCAAGATTTTTCAAGAATTAGATGACTGGTCAAAGTTGAACAGTTAGTAAGCAATCCCGTAAGAACTGATGTTGCCTGGGCTTCAGGTTTCATGCTTTTATGACGTCACTTACCTTCAGGAGAAAGACAAGTGGGTAAAAAGCTTTGAGACTTAAGATTTACAATCTCCTATTTTAGGAGAAAAAAACCTGATGTTTCCCTACAATATGAGGATTTTAACAAAGTCTTTATAAAACTGGATAAAGTCACAAGTCATGGCCCCACACAGTAAACATTATACTTCAGGGAACCTATTTTAATCTAGGGTAAATGGTTCTATATATACTAAAGACATACAGCCTGGGGGAAGGGGCACATGAAGATGTTTTTGCTATTGATTGCTGTCACTGGGGAGGAGTGGTAACATTTGGAGAATGGTGACAAGGACTTTAACTCTTCGAGCAGTGTGAGAGACAGTCCTGCACAACCAAGAAAAAACTGGCCCATCCTAACATCAATAATATCCCTTAGGGACACTTTAGTGACGAAGACTACCCACATGGTGAATAGCTGTCCCCAAGTCACCAGCAGCATGGTAGTGGACAATCCCATCACCGTAGAAAGGCCTCTGCACAGCCAAGCTGGGAAAGCAGTACCTACTCAGGAAGTGGAAGCTGGGAACTGTTGGAGCCCAGGAGTCTAAAGCTAGGGCAGGCAAGATAGCAAGACTCTGCCTCGGACAACTCCACAACCAGCAAAAGCCCTGGTGGCAGCTGTTCGGTAGGAGCCGGCCCTGGCTGGGGCTCACCTTCAGGTGATAGATGTGCTCCTCGGTGTCAAGGTCGATACACTTGGACGACTTCTTCACAGACATCACTGAAAGCCCCACATCGATGCAGCCATGCAGCTTCTCTCGCTCAATCTACGAGAGCAGGAGAGGGCTATCTGAGAGTCACAGCAGTCAAGGTGGTTGTAACATCCTCCCTGGTCCCCTCCCACCTCATCTTGTTCATGCACCAATGATAAACCTGGACACCACCATTGACGGAGCCCTCCATGCAAGCAGGACCCAGTTAAGAACGGCACGTGTGTGGCGTTCTTTCTCTGTAAGGGGGACACACTCGCCTCACATCACCGAAGTGGAGGCTGAAGGGCAGAAGCTAAATAATGAGTTTTCATAGTCAGGATGCAGGGAAGTGAGAGGAAAAACCCCATGAGGTGACTCCAAGGCAATGCAAGAGCCATTACCTTCCCCTGGATTAGTGTCTGTTGTCAAAGTTCATTCAATGTGACTTAAAAGGAAGGGTATAGTCAAGAAACTAAGGAAGACCAGAAGGGCAGGGAAAGAAGAGAGAAGTGCCCTATGAGGTAGGCCTGCTGGTCACTCAGAACCCTCCAGGACAACCTCCTAGGGTTAACTCCAAGAGGAAGTCCACCTTAACCATGGCTTTCTCCATGAAGCCCCCCAGTTGCCAGCAGATGGGGGAAGGACACTTGTCACATGCTCTGTTCCTGTAATTAGCTAAAACCAGAGCAGGCCTATAGTACCCAGGATGCTGCCCTGCACCTTCTCCTGGTGGTGAACGGAGCCCGCCTAGATCCAGAGCTAAGGCAGCAGGGATCAGGGCGTGTGGAGAGGGGGCTCTGTGCCACCTGGAAAAACCACTACCCACAGAGAACTGCGGCTCTGGGCTGACTCTAGCAGCCCTGCACACTTCCGCAATAGCATGCTGGGCCAGGAAAAAGACTTACATCAGTTTGGCTCTTGGCATATTTCAAGATTCCTTTGTCCAGGTAGAAGAATCTCTGTGAGAAGCAAACAGAGTTTAGTAAGATGAACTCGCTAACATTCCTCCTCATCGCCAACTTCTAACAGAATATAAGCACTCAGAACTTGGTACTGAGTGGGACAGAGCGCATGCCCACAAAGGGGCAGACAACACTGAAGTCTTACCTTGTGCCAGCCTTTCAAGGGCCACTTCCTCTTTTTCAGCAGAAATCCTTTTTGCACAGGCGGCTCCTGGGTGTACGACATCTCCCCCCTTAATCCTTCCACCACTTCCCAGCTGTCCTGTTCCAATGAGAGAGTACAGGCTAAATGTTACTTCTTTATGAGATAGTAACAGGAAGCAGCAACCTCCTGGAAAACCATCAAACACAGAGAACCTGGTGAGGTTCGATAGGAAGAAATTTAAGTCAAATGCCCATACATCTCTTGGGTTTATGGATTCAATGTTGTAGTTTAGCAGCATCAATGTTTTAAGTTCTTTTTCTTGACGGACCATTTGCCTTTTTTCAGTCTTCTTTGAACCTTGGCAGCACAGCTGAAGGGGAGAATCTTACTATAAACGCTATTTTCGTTCGCCTTGATGTCACGATGCGGTGACTGTTCAGTCAGCAGACATCAGTCTGAACGTTATTCGGAAGCCACAGATGTCAGGCTGGAACTGTATGTATCTGTGCACGTGTGCATACGCTAGGGGGCACCTAAAGAAGGGCTCAAATGTGGGGCTAGAGAGATGGCTCAGCAGTTAAGAGTACGTGCTGCTCTGCCAGAGGACCTGAGTTCAGTTCCCAGTGCCCACACCAGGCAGCTCACAACTGCTCCAGCGATGTGACCTCTCTTGTGAACTCCACAGGCACGACACGTGACACACACTCACACAGACACATAAATGTGAATGAAATCTTTTGAAAGGAAATATCTGCAAAAAACGGGATTGGATACAAGTTAGTAAATCTTACAAGCTGACTGGAAATAATGGTTCAGGGTAAGTGTCTTCAAATACTGGGGTTTAAGTACCAGAAATGTAGAAACATCAGAAAGAGAGTTTGGTCACAAGTCTCTTTACCCTTCCCCCCCCCCGGAAAAATTTTACACCCCCACTCCTTATCCAAGAGACTTCTATTTAAGATGTGCTATAATGCCAGAACTTGAGAAGCGGAGGCAACCGACATCATAGAGCAATAAATAAAAAAACAAATGGCAAGAATGGCAGCAAAATCCTTGGATTTGGGGCCTGGATTCTTTTCAGCTTTGATGAGGCACAAATGGCTGCTTTAGTTGGTTCTCCATCATTGGCTATTGAGGTCATGAATTGAACACAAATTTCAAAAGAAACAAAGAGAAAAACATTAAAAATTCTGAAAATTTCTTTAAAATACTTAAATCATTGCTAAATCTCCACAAGATAACCCCAGATGATATCGTTGTAAATATGATAGATGGTGCTGATTAATTAGGTCATAATATACACAGAATACACACAGACTGGAATACAACTTGAAGAGTCTGAATACACACATTAGACATTTTCTATATATATATAAATTTCTCACATCAGGTAATATAGCTTTGCACACATATGATTCTAATATTTCATGTAGATACCCTGCTCTGACACAAAGTTCCAACCCTTGGGCAGATGGTACTGGCAGAGGCCACAGGAGTTAGACAGTGAGTCTGGACCAGCCCCAGGGAGCAGGGCAGGTGGCGGTCCTGCAGGGTTCTTTTCCATGTTTCCCAGAGTACAGCACACCATCTCTAGCAACAGGATCCTTCCCTACATTAGCAACTGAACACCTTGGTAACCTGCCTCTTATCTGAGCCCTTCCCACTGTGACTGGAGATAAATATACGTCCCAGGTTTTTATTGTTTGTTTGTTTGTTTTTTAATTTTTTCATGGTTTATTTAACTTTATTTTTTATGTGCACTGGTGTGACGGTGTCAGATACCCTGCAACTGGATGTTCAGACAGTTGTAAACTGCCATGTGGGTGCTGGGAATTGAACCCGGGTCCTCTGGAACAGTAGTCAGTGCTCTTAACCACTGAGCCATCTCTCCAGCCCCAACGTCCCAGGTTTTTTAAATAATCACGGTAGGTATCTCAGAATCTGGAATTCTAAAAGGGATTTCTTCAATGGAGAAAAAAAGAAGGGTGGGATATTAAGTGTTTAATTTAGAGAAACTTTTTGACATTGAATGAGATCTCGCTATAACCATCAGCAACTGTTCATGCCCAGACAATAACTATGTCTATTTAGTGATGGCCTTTCATGTAGAACACCAAACAATCCTGTTCTCATTTACTTCTCAAGCCAAAAAGTAAGATTTTGTGCCCCTCCTCCAGAGGAAAGTAAGCCTTCATCCCCACAATTCCATCACACCAGTGTTCTGTCATTCTTGCCAATGATACCCCTTTACTCATACTCATGTATGAGGTATCCCTAAAGAGAAGGTGCCCCTTGAAAGCACAGAGGGTCTAGCAGACTTCACTTTTCCTCCTGTCTTGTGAACAGCAGGCACCTGACAAAAAATAACTACAGTCTTGGAACAAAGCTACGGACTTACGTTCCTGGAAGACTATAGTGTGGAACACATTTGAGGTGTGCCCAGTGTCCCTGGACCAAATGACTGTTTCCAAATTCGATACAACCGATCCATATTTCTGAATGATGGGTGTGTGTTGGGATCATTACATGAAAATCCAAGGGCCCAATCCTCTGGAAAGCGCTCCAGTGGATCAGCCTTTCGGAATCGTTAGTCTTCAGCCTCCCAAGCAGAAGGCTACCTGCGGAGCACTAAAGCTGAAGGAAAGGGTACGTCTGTTTTGTCTCTTCAATTGTGCTCAGTGCAAATGCCAAGAGGGAGCAGCCATTATTGCATACTTGCCAAACTTGGGGGACAGCAGAGGCAGGAGGAGTAGATGCGGCCTTACCTGTTGCTGAATGGGAAAGGATGGAATTTCCGAAGTGGCTTTACTGACTCAGGTTGGACCGGAAGTGCTCCACAATTCTACAGCTATGGTTTATTCCTCCCAGCCAGCCCACGTGGAGGGCAGGGGGCTGGAGTAGGTTCCCTCACTCTTCATGTCAATGAGCCAGGAAGGGTTTGTCATTTTTTCCCCCTGCTAAATGTCATCTTTTTTCCCTCATTCTATCTTCCTCCTAGGTTTGAAAGCAGTGGCAGGCTGGCCGAGGCAGATCTGCACCACACAGAAAGGGCAGTCTTTCCTCGGCCTGAGGAGAGGGCACGGAAGCTTTCCCCTGGCTCCATATTCATTCAAATGCTCAGTGGTAAGAAGAAGAAGCAGACCCTACCTCTGAGGTTCTCAGTGGCCTGAGGCTGCTCCTGAGGCTGGGAATCCTGGGGCACTAATGGTTATTAACAGTGTTGGGAAGAAATCTCTAGCATCTTGGCTTCAGGTGACAATGAGAAACTTCCTGACTCCTCAGCCTTGCACAATGACAAGGCTGTAAGGACCTGCTTAAAGTCACTTGACCATAAAGGTCTGGGGCATAGCTCAGCTCAGCCATAGAGTCAGCCAGCGGTAGTGAACTCAATGGTAGCTACTCACTGTGCTTTACCAGAATATTTACCATTCAATTAACTCGTAAATTGTTGCTGCTTTTTCATTTGAGCTCTGGTGTTTTCTTCCCAAACTATCATAGAGATCACCATCTTCAATTTACGTACAACTCCTGCAGAGGGGCACACACATGGTAGCAACTGAGAGACTTCTCCCCTTGTTATTTGTTGCAGTCCCCAGGCAAGAACATAGATTAAAGGGGCTGGAGAGGTGGCTCAGTGGTTAAGAGCATTGCCTGCTCTTCCAAAGGTCCTGAGTTCTATTCCCGGCAACCACATGGTGGCTCACAACCACCTGTAATGAGGTCTGGTGCCCTCTTCTGGCCTGCAGACATACACACAGACAGAATATTGTATACATAATAAATAATAAATATTTTAAAAAAAGAAAATAGATTAAACTGTCAATCAAGTAAATGACACTATGTAGTTGGCTTACAAGAAGGAGTTAAGTTGTAGCCACAGTTCGTGACATGCCTCCAGAATCACAAAATACTAAACAAACAGTAGGGGTGTTTGAAATAATACATAAACAAATGATACAATAACATTACAAAAGGATTGGAGAGCACATTCTAGATCCACAAAATCGTGAGCCTTTTGTCCATAGCAGATATTAATAAAGGCAATGAGAGAGTCAGGGAAACTGTCTTAGTGGCTAATATCACAGTCTACATACTGTGAGTTGACACACACTTAGATTATCATGCTTAATTAACCCTTGTATAACCCTTCAAGAGCGTGTTTACTAGGGTTCTTATTTTTTAAATGTAGAAAATGAGGAAAGAATTGAACAAATTCCTTGATAATAGTAAAGCTACCAAGTGGTACACATGGCTACCTATGAGTTTATTATTATTCTGCTATCATTTTAATATGGTTTTCCTTCTATACTTTAGATGTGTAAATCCCAATAGTGGACAAGGAATAAATCCTAAGGGGTAAGGGGACAGTGGTGGGTAAATCCTGGGGCTGGCTCACCTCTTGAGACAACTGGAAGGAGTTAAGAAGCATCAGGAGTGCTCAGAGCTCCTCGGTCTCTGATCTCACAGGGTTAGCAAGTGTGTAAGAAACCAGCCCATGCGTCTAATGCTGCTGACCCTTTGTGTACTTGCTCCTTCATGCCTGAAACTCCTGCCTAACCTCCTTCTCTGGTGATGGTTCAGTTCTCCCCAAACCTCTGCCTCCCTGAAGAAAGTCCCCGCCTCATCTGAAGGCAGGCAGTAATAATACAAACCCAACTTACACGGCCTGCTTGCCAAGCTCCAATGTGGGTTCCTTGTCTTACTGTAACCTCATTCATGATCATCTGTGTCCTCTGGAAATAACAGCTGAACAAGCCTGAGAACAGGAGTGTCCGGAAAGGGCCCTGAGTGCCCACAAGGTGTGGTATTCAAGTGAATTGCTTTCCAGAGCAGGAAAAAGGGGAGCGGGGTGGTGGAATCAGATGTGGGCTGGGGAGATGGTTCAGTGGATGAAGGACGTTACTATCAAGTCTGAAAACCCGTTTTCGAGTCCTGGAAGCCCACATGGTGGAAAGAGAGAACAGACTCCAGGAAGTTATCTTTGGATCTCCCTTCATGTGCCAGGGCAACGCATGTATGCACATGTGCATGCATGAAAACACACACACACACACACACACACAAACCAATATAATAAAAATAATTTTGAGATGCTAGTGTTCCAGGCTACAGGGACTGGGAAGAAACACCTGACGCCCTCCACATACCATGGTGATCTGAAGGTAGGGCTTGCACCTTGGGTGGAATAAATACCTGAGACACTACATGACAGATTTGGGCCACCACAGGGACCAAGGTCCCGCAATGGCTAACTCTGCTGACTGAGCCCAACATGCCTGGGTTAACGTCCCATCCTGCATGGATCAGGCTGAAAGGTCATCTTGGATATGAGCTAGAACGTCTCAAGACTTCTGCTAAAGCTCAGCTGAAGCCTGTCTGCCAGTCATCTGGCACTGAATTCAGGCTATCTTACAGAACATCTAAGTGCCAAAGATAGAACACTGCTTTGTGATTAGAAAGGCAGCAAGGCATTTATTCACGCTCATGAGTGGGCCAAGTTCATTTCCATAGTGCTGAGTACACGGGTTGCAAGCGCTTCCTTCCAGCACAGCTGTGTGCACACTGCACAACTCGCTGGCACCTCGCGCATGCCCAGTCCTCAGCTACGCGGGCTGTGATGTCAGAAATAGAAATGCCTGAAACGTACATTCTCCCCACAGCTGTGAAGTGTGGGGAGGGATCTGGCAGGGCTGGACAGTAGATTGTTCTAATTAGTCGGTTATCAGTTTACCAGGTTTTTAAAAATCAGAGGGCAATCTCCAGCCTTAAACCATGTGGCAGCTAGTTACACCCATCATTAACGAATTTAAAGGCATTTGTGATCTTATGGAGCCTATCAAGAAAGGCTACAGACCACCACCATTACCTTTCATGATTTTTCTATGGAAATACTTGTCAGCAAATTGCGAATTAATAGAACAATCGCTTTGATGTCAGACCAGCCGTGTGCTTAGACTGTAATCACTGAGAGAGAGCCTGAGTTGCCTTTTGTTAAAAGTCTTCCTCTCAGTAAGGTTTTACGAGTACCAACAGGTCAAAGGGCAATAATTAAAAAAAAAGAAAGAAAGAAAGAAAGAAAGAAAGAAAGAAAGAAAGAAAAAAAAAAAAGAAAAACAGTTGGAGGCAGATTGGTGTGTAAGGTCAAATAAAGCGAAAATCTCTGGGAGATCCTGTAGACCTTGTATTTCATAGGTAGGGGAGGGGCTGAGCTTTAGCTGCTACTGCTGGACCATTTCCAGGCTGTCTTGAAGAGCTCCAAGGGCATGGACTCTAGGGAGAAAACCAGGACTAATGAGTAGGAGTCACAAGACCCTGGAGCCCAGCTCTCCAGGAAGACCATCTGATAACAAGTCAGAAGTGGCACAGCTACTCTGGGAAAGAACACTCCTCAATCCTGGGAGTGCTCCATCAGAGGCTAATGGCCACCAGGCCAATGGGAGTGCTCCATCAGAGGCTAATGGCCACCAGGCCAATGGGGGTGCTCCATCAGAGGCTAACGGCCACCAGGCCAATGGGGGTGCTCCATCAGAGGCTAATGGCCACCAGGCCAATGGGAGTGCTCCATCAGAGGCTAATGACCACCAGGCCAATGGGGGTGCTCCATCAGAGGCTAATGGCCACCAAGCCAATGGGGGTGCTCCGTCAGAGGCTAACAGCTACCAGGCCAAGGAGGACAGAAAAGATGCTAAATTTGAGAGGGAGGTCAGAATAAATGAACTCTAAGACCTGTCTAAATCTTGTCAGAAACTCATGCCCTGTGAGGCACAGTGTTAGTGACATCATCTCAGGTGGAAACACAGAGATGAGCACCAAAGAGCCCGCTTTGATTCTGAAGGCTGTTTGGGGACCACCAGTTACCACATGCCAACAGGCACTGGGCTTTCTCTCTTGGCACAGAGATGTAGAGAGCTGGGGGTGTACATACAGAGGACCCAGGTCCCTAAGCACTCCCAGGTTTATCACCTGGCTAGCTAGAGAACACAAACACCTGAAGTACTTACCAGAAGACTACTACCCACCCAGTCCCTTCAGAAATCATGGGAGACGGTGCTCACCACGACAGCTGGGAAGACACCAGGAAAGCTATCCGCTGTCTCACTGTCCCATCTGAGACCATCTTGGGTTTCCAAATAAGAGACAAATGCTTATTGCATCTGCATTGACCACAGACGGCTTTATAATTAAAACAGCATTTAAAAAAGCCTTAGCGCACACACGGGGACTGTTTCTAGCCTGCTGATGACTCACTTAGCATAATTATGGCTGTAATTACTTCAGCACTTTTTAGGCCTCTCAGATATATTTGGAAGTTATTGATACTGCTAAATATTCCTCTCATACTATCAAGGCCCAAACAGCTCCGAAAACATCCCCGACACATTTCCTCTTTCCCCACAACCTGCCTTGTAAGAAGTAGAGCTACTGTGAACGATGAAGACACCCTAGAGCCATTCTGCCCAGTGGCAGCCCACCATGGGGGTGCTAGATGCCCACAGCACTGATGATGGGGGTTCGGACAGTAATAAAGGTGTCCTGTGTAACCTGTGGGAGTTTATTGTCATCACCCTTGTCACTCAGAGGCAAACACTGGGGCTCCAAGGTAGCTCACCCAAGACTATAAACTGCTAAGCAACAGAACACATTTGTGGGATCAATCTGCAGATCACACACAGAACTTTGCAGCTGAGCTCTGGACAGGAGCATCCACAAGAGCAGTAGGATGAAGCAGAATCCCTTCAGGGTCACCCCTCCCCACCCCCAGACCCACCACACACCCAGCAAGCTCTCCCAGACTATTTGGACCTTCTTCCATTTGTATTTCTGTCGTTTCTTTTTACTTCCAGGGGGAACTGTAACCAATGGCTTTTCCCCAGAGGCACAGAACAGCTGTTTTGAAACTCAGGGTTTGAAAGAGAATGTCGCAGTCACCCTTTGATGGGCCTAAGAGGTGAGGAATCTATGTGAAATCGATTATTTGAGGATCACAAAATTGAGAGGCTTCTGGGGACCAGGACACAAACCCTTTGTATCCTGTCTCAAGCTCTTTTCTCAAAATGACTTATTTCTAGGGTGGCAGCCAGCCTGTGGCAGGGGAGTTTGGGCTAACTCACCACCCCCAGGTGGGTGGAGCTCTCCTCCAGAGCCCACATGAATGGTAAGAAGGTAGGACATTTTGGTTTCTTATATCTTGCAGCATCCTTTTGTATTTTATCTTTACTGCCTTCTGTTTTAAACACATCTTTTGTGGCATACAGTGCCCTGTGATGTCTGAGCACTGGAAAGGAAAAAAAAAAGCAAACTCTATACTCAGATAAAACACTGTCATGGTCAATGTACTCAGAGAAAACACCACCATAGTCAATGTACTCAGAGAAAACACCATCATAATCAATGTACTCAGATAAAACATCATCATAGTCAATGTACTCAGAGAAAACACCACCAGAGTCAATGTACTCAGAGAAAACACCATCATAATCAATGTACTCAGATAAAACATCATCACAGTCAATGTTAGTGTTTGCTATCTCTCAAGAAAACCCATGTTCATGCTAGATCCATGGCTGGTGTCTATTCTCTATATCAGTGTGCTCAAAGAGCTAATGGAAGTGTGTCATCAAAACAGAGGCACTCTGGGAAATACTGCATACATAACTTGGAATCCCAGGCATGGGTAATAGCATTGAACATGACAAGCCCTTCTGTGCACAAAGGTCTCATATTTAGTGCCTGCACTAGAAATGCCAAGACACAGTACCAAGCAATGACACTCGGGAAGTCAGTACACATGAAAAATGAAAAAGCATCGCAGATTGGAAACCTACAGGTGCCACATGAGGACTTCATGTGCCACGGCAGGGCTCAGACCAGCACACTGGAAGGATGAGACAAGGAAGCAGTCACCTGTGGGACACCTTGAGGGTTCCAGGACTGATATTTATAGAAAGAGAGTAGTTTGTTTGTTAGGCACTTCCACACAAGGTGTAATCAGGCAATTTGTACAACCCAATAAGGAACTAAGGCACAGAGAGGATGGGACCTGTCCAAGGCTAGACAGGTTATAAACTCTCTAAGATTTAAGCTCAGGCCCCCTGGCTCCAGAGCTAATGTTTGCTGTCTTTGATATTCTGTGACTATTTGCTATTGATATAAAGCTTGATCCCCTGAAACTCATGTCGAATTTTGTCACTGTGGGGCATGGGGAGGTATGGCCTTTAAGAAGTGATGAAGTTGAAGCAGGAGTTAGCTCTCCCTAGGCAGTACCACGGAAAAGGCCCATGGTAAAACTACAAGCTGGACATGTGAATGTGTGAACAAAGGAAAAATATTTTAATTATCAGTCAGCGAGGTCAGAGATGAGCAACATCTAAAAAGCTAGTGACTCACAATGCTGGCCAGGGCTAGCGACCGATAGATGAGCCAAGGTCAGCAGCTAACAAAGCGGAAGTCAAAGACAGACAGATGGTGGCTTTGATGTGAGACCACCCCACCACCACAACCAGGCGAGCAGCCTGTGAGCAGGGCCTGGTCACCTCCCTGGTTACACTGAGGAATATGCTCAGTGTGTTGTGGGTTTCATTGCTTGGCCCATGATAGGCCCAGAGAATTACCCAGTCCTCATAGAAATGACCTCAGTCTTTGTCTACTTTCTACTGAAGTCTTATAACAAGCCCTAGGGTAGCTCAGTGCTTGCTTGTTTGTCCCCACCCCCACCCCCCGGGACTCCTCCCACTCTCAAGAGTTTCCATTTTCTTAAATTTCTCCCTTTTCCTTAGTGAAACTTGCTTTTCCTTTGCTTAGAGCCTCATGGTACCTCTGTTTTTAGCCTTTATCAGCATGAAATACTGAGCTTGGGGCTACTGTCTCAAACTGACGCCCTCCTGGCCACTGATTGCCCAACACTTAAGTCCTTGAGTCATACACATCAGGACCCAGAAAGGCCCCAGTGCTCTCAAAGATCTGCACCAAAGCCATTAAAAGGGGAAGGCTGCCTTTCTTTCTGGAGTGACTTCTCGATTAGTCACCCAAAGCAGCCAAAGTAGGTTGTCACAAAGGCTGTTACAGGCTCCCCGCCCCCCCCCCTTTGCCTCTTGCACTCTCCCCTCCCTGCCCCAGACAGGGTTTCTCTTGTAGCTTTGGAGCCTGTCCTAGAACTCGCTCTTGTGGACCAGGCTGGCCTCGAACTCACAGAGATCCAGCTGGCTCAGCCCCCCGAGGGCTGGTATTAAAGGCATGTGCCACCACTGCCCAGCTGCCTCTTGCACTTTCTGCCATGGGTTCAAGCACAGCATCCAGCTTGCCTTTGTACTTCGCCGACTCCACAGCGAAGTAAACTATTCTTTATTCTTTAGAAACCATCAGTCTCAGATACCCCGTTATAACAACAAGAAAGGAACCAAGACGCCACCAGAAGACAGGCAATGTGACATGGCAGGAGGATCCCATGGTCACACCTCCTCAATGTCTTGTAGTGCTGATGTAGTCCACACTTTAGAAAGGAACCTGATCAAATTCAGTGCCTCTAAAGAAAATAAATCAATGGACTAAGTAAATTTCCCTCCTCTTCTTCCTCTCTTTTCTCTTCCTCCTCCTTGACATAAGTCCTATAGCCCAGCCTGGCACCAAACCTGCAATCCTCCTGCCTCAGTCTCCCAAGGGCTCTATGATTACAGACATGCACCACCACACCCGGCTTGGACTCAGCATGTTCGATACTCAACTGAAAACATCAACACCTGAACACTGTATTTTAATTACCCATGCAACTCTTGGCAAATTCTCCCCCTGCCACCCTGTCTGTCCTACAGATTCTGGCACTGAGCCGGGGCTGGTTGTGAGTTCTGAAGTGTAGCCTGCATAAATTACTTCTCATCCCTCAGGTGACCTCGAGGGAGCTCAAATGCCATCAGAGATTAGCCCAGGGACAAGAGGGTGACAAGAGCAAGTCGTGTCACTGCGGGGGGGGGGGGGGGGG